>VZSC01009429.1:261181-276901 GCA_013398225.1 Steatornis caripensis
TGATGCGTATGGGATGGAATACTCCCTTTGGTCAGTTTTGGGTCACCTGTCCGACCCGCTCCTCCCCACCTCAGGGTCGCAGGTGTGACCACTTCTCTGCTCTTTCAGTTCCAGCACACAAGAAAGTTAGCAGAAGCAAGCATTGACCTTGGTCTCCATAGGGATGACTATAAGCAAGAGCCTTACTGCATACCATTCCTACGGATGTTCCAGCACTAACTATAAACACCGAGCCTTATCACTGCTATAAGCAGCTACTGTCTGGAAAAACATGCAGTTAATTTCAGAGGGTGCAGCTTCTCAGAAAAGACTTAACTAAAAAGCAAACTTACTAAAAGAAAATTGGTTCTGTCCTGGCCCAAACCAGGACACAGAGTTTGCATCCATACATGACAACCATGCCTCCATAGCATGCTCCGTGGAACAAGTCATACATCCCTGTTGTGACAATATAAAACACTTCTCTGGCAGACTATAGAGCAGATCTCTCAGTTTTCTTTGAAATTTAAAAATATGTTTAAAAATTTCTTGGGACCAAAGAGATGGTTTCCATGAAGGCCACAAAAACGAATGAACAAATTATTTAATAAATTAATTAATAAGTAAGCTAACAAACAAACAAACAAATAAATCAGATCTCTGACAGGGCTCAAACATGCAGATGGGAATCTGCATCCAATAGGAGTATTAGGCTCCCTGTAGGGTGGCACATTCTTTTGAGGCTGTGGTCTATGGCTGAAGTTTTTGACTTAAAATTTCACAAGCAATGAGGCTGGTTGTGGTATGTGTCACAGTTAAAGAGTAATCACACAGTCTTGACATTATACAAAGTTCACTGGGATTCTCAGAGCATGCAGCCTTTTCCTCAGAAAGCCTGGTCATCTCCTGAGTGCACATTCCCCAGAGATCTTGCTATGAATTCAGGGCTTGATTAAAACATGCATGCCATCTTTCATGTCTGTATATGTATATGTGACATAGCCCAGGAGCTGTGAAATAGTAACTCCTGAAACAGTATAGACTGGCACTCTGAATCACAGAGTCTGATGTCCAGTGATGGAAAAAAAAAATCTATAACTTTTTCTAATGACAAATAATTTGAATACATTGGAATTAGAGGAATGAATATAACAATTCAGCTATCCTGTGCACATTGTTGAAAAATATGTCCTGTTTAAGATACTAGGAATTCAGATGCCTAGTGCTGTTCAGCTGCCTAAAAGTTGGCATCTACTACAGTTTCAGATGCCTTAATGCATTTTTCTTGTCCGCTCTTGTCCATTGCTACCAGACCCATTAGAATGTGTCAGATACTCTTGAGGGTCCCAGACAACACTACACGACTTTAGTTAGGCAAACAAATCGAACCACAAATGTCAAGAGGTGTATGAATAGAAGAGCCTTTCTCTCCATCAGTTGCACAAGGAAGAGTTATCTATATAGTTTTCACATCTTTTTTCTTTGCGCAATAAGAGTACCCGGTAACTAGAGTAAAAACATAAAACCCAAAGAGTTCCTATTCAAGAAGTTTTACTCTAATGAAACACACACTGACTGGTGAGTGTTAAAGCAACAGTAAGACATGACCAATCAGGATGAGAGGCAATGATCTTACTGCATTAGGAGCTGTATAGCTGTGAAACATTTTTTCTGAAAATTCATGGAAAACAATAAGAATAGTTAAGAGGCTTAATGAGGCACTCTAGGAATACCTTTTTATGAACAGAATAAAACCTACTATTGCTATTATTTAAAGCTCATATTATAGTTTTATAAGCTAGTGGTGGAAATCCACATGTATCTTAAAGCACCACAAAGTGAGGACTATTTACAATTTTAAAAAAATACTAAAAGCCACCTTGATCTCTAGTTCAGGTTTCGATCTCAAAATTTTACATGAAAATCTTTTACTTGGGATCATCATTTTACAGTTTCTTTATCTTGGCGACAAAATAAGACAACGAAGGCATCTTCTTTAGAGTTGCATATCTCAAATAATGTTTAGCAGAGACTGACTTCTAATTTGTGCTATAAAATCTCATTTAAGGACTGCTAAATGAAATTAAACCTAATAATCACAACTATGTTTTCGAAGGAGGAAAAACCCAAAAGGTATATTACACACAGAAATATGAATTACTCTTTAGTATTTAGGTATTAGGGTATTAGGTATTAGTATTATTAGGTATTAGGTATTAGTATGGGTGGGTGTCAAGAGGATGGGGTCAGACTCTTCTCAGTGGTGCCCAGTGACAGGACAAGGGGCAATGGGCACAAACTGGAACACAGGCAGTTCCACCTGAACATGAGGAGGAACTTCTTTACTGTGAGGGTGACAGAGCACTGGAACAGGCTGCCCAGAGAGGTTGTGGAGTCTCCTTCTCTGGAGATATTCAAAACCCGCCTGGATGCATTCCTGTGCAACCTGCTCTAGGCTAACCTGCTTTAGCAGGGGGGTTGGACTAGATGATCTCTAGAGGTCCCTTCCAACCCCTACCATTCTATGATTCTATGATTCTATGATTTTTTTCTTCCTAAAACATCAAAAGGTACTTATCAAACTAAAATGAAAAGCAGCAGCACACACTCACAGAGCTGATTTCATATGAAATGGTTAGGATTTACAGTCTTAGATCATGCATGAATATTTACAAACTTGTATTCTTTTGCCAAATATTTGTGAGGTTTTTCCGTAGCTTTCTTATTAAGAAGTTATCTTGCTTATACCACTCAGAGAAGTTAAAAATGCATTCACTTTGAGTCTGAGCTGGACGGAAAGGAGTGAAAATCTGTTAAAAATTGAAAACATTTTAAATTCAACCATCTTGTCTTCTGGGATTTTCTTGTAATTTCCCATTATTTTGATACAATTTATTATGACACAAACTCCCTTGTAGATATACATTTACTGAAGAAATGTCTTTCTTCAAAAAAAAGGCTAAACCCTGAGTTACATTAACTCATTCATCTTTTATATTATAATATCTTTTTCTGCTGTTCTGGATTTGTTTATGGTCTGTGCATACAGGATCATCCCTGGCAACTAAATAATAGTTTGCATTGTGTTCTGAATAATTTGTTTTCTTTACTGTTCTTGTGTGTCTCTAGCCCTTTGTTGTTAAGACATCAAGCTGGATTTCCACTTAGACTGTGACAGTAGTGCCATCAGCTCCTAATATGTCAAGTCCCATGAAACTTTCTTCAACTACTTTTGTAACTTGGTAGGTCTTTTGCAGTGTCCCTTTTTATACAAAATGTTTTCATCAGGTTCCAGCTCATGCTCCATCCAGCTGTAACATACATGCAGTTGTTGCATATAATACAGAGGACAATGTTCCATGCAGCTGATACACACCCTGCATTTGAACCTTTATCTGACAGTTAAAGAAAATACCATTTAGAAACTGGAACAGAAATCAGTCTTAGTCAAACAGACAAGAATGTTGGCACTGCTGTGAATTTTACTCCCTTCCTAGCAAGCTTGAAATGCTGTGACAAATGATAAGCATGTCTAGAATGATTGAAAAAACACCTCTGTATAAAAATGTATTTCTTTATTAGGGATGTTTTCTTGACATGACTGTCTTTAACAGTCCCCCTGCCAACTCCCTTCAGGACTTGTCCATCCGTTTGTGCCTGAACTATGCTACAAACACTCAGTTTACACACACATTGGTATAAAGACAACCTTCTGGAACCAATGGAAAGAGACTTTAAAGGTTTGCATAGTAACATAATGTTTTTAAGAAACATAGGGTCAAAAACCCCTAAATTATTTTGAGCATTATTCTGGGCTTGCTTATAAGACACATATCTTAAAAACACTACTTTTATGTAAATCTAGTTAAAAAAGCATTTGACAAATTGACTCCTAATTCACTAGACTTCTGGAGCATCTTTGATTCCAGTCATACTCTTTACTCCCTTGCCAATGAGTGGCATGCAAGTCCAAAACACTAAAGTCCCTTCTAGCTCTAGAACGATGAAATACATCTTCTGTTGCTTGGATAACTTAGTACCTCCTCTAAGGAAGAAGCTAATTAGATTAAAATTAACAGTAATATTATTAAAATAGTGTGAATTAGCCAAGGAATCTTTGGAAAGATAAAGTGAGCAAAATATTTTGGGAAGAATTTAGAACATTCAGGCCTGGGGGAGCAGGCTTGGTTTGCACTTCAATATATATATATAGTATATAGATATATATATAGTATATAGACAGTCCCTGAGGACACGATGGAGAAGGACACAGAGGATTTAACCCTAGCCAGCTGTCCCTTTTCAAATACTAAGTTGTATCATAGACAGGCTTCTTTGGAAGGAAAACAGCATTCAAGGAACATGGACTGAAGAAGCTCCATTTTGTGTGCTCAGAATCTCTGAAGAGACACTCTTAAGAGGTTGGATTCCTTATAGATAGGGAAGTAAAAGAAAGAGCTTTCCACAGGACAGAAACAACCTCCCATTTAAGCCAGACAGAAAAGCATTTTTCAGCAAGTATGGTCCAATGCTGTTGATGTAGCAAGGTATGAAACTACTGATCTGGCAAGCAAGACTAACTGTAGTTCAGTGTCATAGGAACAGATGCTGGCCTCACAGGCACTACAAAAGTTCGAAGTCTCTGAAAGCATCAGACAAATTGAGCACACTCAGCTGCCAAAAGCATAAGACTTCTGTGATGGGGCATCTAGGAACCTTGTTACACGCAAATCTCTGGGGGCTACGAGATCAACATGGCTAACAGCGACAGAAGTGCCTGTAATAATAAAGTGTGAGATTCCTGGCATCCCTAATCTGCCCCTAACCTCTGCACATTTTGCACAGAACACGGCTTCCCTATAGGCAAATTAAGAGAAGGGCAGCATAAGAATTCACAGGACAGTCTCATGAGTCTTGCTTATGAAAGACACCTTGCAAGGATGCCTGCATTAGCAATGTGAAGATTGCAAGTGTCTTCCTACTCTTCTGTTCTTAAAACCCTGCAGTATTACCAAGTAGTAAGGGGGGGGTGGGGGGTGGGGAATCTTCATACACTGTAGATCATGAACCTTGACTTATTAATTTGAATTTTTTACACCACATCTCCTAATATTTCTGGACGTTACATGCTATGCAAGTGCCTCATTGAAAGATAATAATAGAATACAACTCAGGAGTACTACAGAGCACTAACCACAAGCACTGTTTTCTGAGAAAACAGAAGCATATTTAAGTAGCAGAGGCAATGAACATGCTAGGAAGATATTCACAATGTAATCAAATTTACCACATTTACATACTCTGGTACGAATTCCAGAAGCTATTATGCTCACTAAGAATCAGACCAGGAGGAAGTTTCTTTGTATACAAATTAAATTCAGTCTGAGAATCAAAAATAAAATGTGAATATTTTCCCTATTGTTCTTTATGGGCAGCAAGCTATATCATATAATCACCCCATAGCATTATATGTGATGAGCGGGCTGTAAAGCAGCAAAGCCTTGGCCTAAGCTTACAATGGAACAGAAAAGAGTTCATTATTAGTTGTTTCAAATCCAAAGAGCCGAGGCAGTATGAAATAAATCACCAACACACATCTGCCTGTGCTTGAACAACCCAGTTTCCTCTCAGAATCAAATCAAGCACACTTTATTTCAAACAAAAGTGAAGGAATCACCACCAGCAACATTAAATCACAAAGAATTTGATCAAATAGCTTTTTTAAGTTAGCTTTATTTTTAAATACGTATAGCAAATCTACGATGTCTGCCTAAGGAAAGATGAAGGAAAGCCAACTTCAGGTGGCTCATTCAGAATATATTTAATTCCAAACAGTTCTGTACAATTAAATGGGTTTGGTTTTGAGAGCTGCCAACAGCTGACCATGAGCCAGGAGTGCACCTTGGAAGCAAGGGAAGCCAAGAGCATCCTGGCCCGCACGAGGAAAAACATTGCCTGCAAGTCAAGGGAGGTGATCCTTCCTCTCTGCACTGCACTGATGGTGCCACATATGGAGTTCTGAGTCCAATTCTGGGCTCTCCAGTACAGGAGAGACATAGAGATACTGGGGTGAGTTAAATGAAGTGCCACAAAGATGATTAAGGGTCTGGAGCATCTCTCCTTTGAGAAAAGGCTGAGAGCTGGGACATTTTAGCCTGGAGAAGGGAAGACTCTGGGGGACCTAATTAATGTATATAAATACTTGAATAGAGGGTGAAAAGAGGACAGAGCCAGTCTCTTCTCAGTTGTGCCTGGGGAAAGGACAAGAGGCAATGAGCACAAGCAGAAATACAAGAAATACTATTTAAATATATGGGGTGGGGGGAGGTTTTTACTGTAAATATGGTCAAACACTGGAGCAGGTTGCCCAAAGGAGTTGCAGATCTCTGTCCTTGGAGATACTAAAAATTTGACTTGACACAGCCCTGAGCAACCTGCTCTGGCTGAACCTGCTTTGAGCATGGATTTGGAGTAGACAAGTCTCCAAAGATTCCTGCCAGCCTCAACCATGCTGTGATTTGTGAAAAGAAATCTAAATCACAGAAGCCAGCCTCTTAAGTAGAAAGGTCCAGAACAGGAAGCCACTATGAACAATATCTATACATCTGTTTTAATTAAATATTTCATTTTATACACAGAATCACAGAATGGTAGGGGTTGGAAGGTACCTCCGGAGATCATCTAGTCCAACCCCCTTGCTAAAGCAGGTTAGCCTAGAGCAGGTTGCACAGGAATGCATCCAGGCAGGTTTTGAATATCTCCAGAGAAGGAGATTCCATAACCTCCCTGGGCAGCCTGTGCCAGGGCTCTGTTACCCTCACATTAAAGAAGTTCTTCCTCATGTTCAGGTGGAACTTCCTGTGCTCAAGTTTGTGCCCACTGCCCCTGGTCCGGTCACTGGGCACCACTGAAAATGGCCTGAACCCATCTTCTTGACACGCACCCTTTAGATATTTATAACCATTGATGAGATCACCTCTCAGTCATCTCTTCTCCATGTTGAACAGACCCAGCTCTCTCAGCCTTTCCTCATACGAGAGATGCTCCAGTCCCCTCATCATCTTTGTGGCCCTCCGCTGGACTCTCTCCAGTAGTTCCCTGTCTCTCTTGTACTGGGGAGCCCAGAACTGGACACAGGACTCCAGATGCGGCCTCACCAGGGCAGAGTACAGGGGGAGGATCACCTCCCTCGACCTGCTGGCCACACTCTTCTTAATGCACCCCAGGATGCCATTCGCCTTCCTGGCCACAAGGGCACATCGCTGGCTCATGATGAACCTGTTGGCCACCAGCACTCCCAGGTCCTTCTCTGCAGAGCTGCTCTCCAGCAGGTCAGCCCCCAGCCTGTACTGGTGCATGGGGTTATTCTTCCCCAGGTGCAGGACCCTACACTTGCCCATCCCAGGGTGCCATTGGCCTTCTTGGCCACAAGGGCACATTGCCGGTTCATGGTGAACCTGTTGTCCAACATCACTCAGATTTGTTACAAATAGTTTTTTCCATAGTGTTTCGAATTACTTTTTTTCCTTGAGGATGCTTCCCGTATTATTGCATGTTACTTCTGTCTAGACTAATACCCTCTAATATCCTGAAGCTGAACATAGGTATCACAGTAATAGTGTATGATTCTGTTTCAACAGGTTTGATTGTGATCATCTGATACTACATTGAATGGGATCTATAATGAGAAGTAAGTTTCACGCCACAGGCTGGAAACAGACAATAAACCACCTGCCATTAGGAGGATAACCTTTGGTTCTTGGAAGGTTTGCCTTACTATGTTTTACACTGAACTTTGCAATACTATATCATGTGTTGAGGAAAATATGTATCAAAATCATGATGTATGAAAATTAGCATGTCCTTAACATCTTTCGGGTCATACTGATAATACTTACAGTACCAGTTTTTTAAAACATCAGTGGAAATGCTATGGCAAGGAAGAATCACATTCATTTTGTTCTGAAAATCTGATATTAATAATACAACTGGAGACTTCATCAGTTTTCTAGTCCTGCTGTCCCTCTCAGACGAGGACTCAGAGACAACAGTGAATCCAGCAGTCTGATGAGCATTTTCCTTTTTGTGCCAATGGGGTTTATAATTGTCTTATATGGACTCTGAGATCACTGAGTATTCACAAATCCTATTTGTTAACATTAGGCCAGGTATTTGGCAGTGGGGTGCAAAGCCACACAATCTCTTTTGGATTTTTTTAGGCATGCATATTCAGTGCAGTTGGCAAGAATAGCAGAATAGTACTAGTGAATGCTACCTGAAAAGATAAGCTCACATGTGAGAGGAATGAGCAAGACAGATTAATGCTCTTCCTCCCATACAGCTGAGTCAATTTTTTGAGCAAGTACTCTTGACCATTGAGTTGAAAGGTGGATGTTGCTTGTCCAGGGCTAACCTTGTGATGTCCACCAGTCCAAGTAGGAAGAGAAAGAACAAAAATACTACATTCCTTGAAAGATATTTCTAAAACTAGAAAATAATTTTTAAAATTATACTATTTTATTCACATCTTATGCTCCCTTTCTTCAACTGAGTAAGTGTTGAACTTCAGTGTAGTACTGTCTGTTACTGCCACATGTCTGAGTTCTGTGTCATCACAAACATTGTCTCAGAAGAACTGATTTACTGCCAGAGTACATATCTGGTGAATGCCAGGAGGTAAGTTTGTGTTTACTTACTGTTATATAAACTATATATATATACTGTTATATAAAATTCTCTTCTTCGACATGACCAGCAGTTCGAAGGTGGTGATTCTCACCCTCTACTCCACCCTCATGACACCCCACCTGCAGTACCGCAACCAGCTCTGAGGACCCCAACATAAGAAAGACATGGACCTCTTGGAGCAAGTCCAGAGGAGGGCCACAAAGATGATCACAGGGCTGGAGCACCTCTCCTGAGAAGATCAGCTGAGAGTTGAAGCTGTTCAGCCTGGAGAAGGGAAGGCTCCAGGGAGACCTTATAGCAGCCTTCCAGTACGTGAAAGGGGACCTGCAAGAGAGCTGGAGAGGGACTTTTTACAAGGGCGTGTAGTGATAGGACGAGGGGTAGCAGTTGTGAACTGTAAGATGGTAGGTTTAGGTTAGATATTAAGAAGAAATTGTTCACAGTGAGGGCCATGAGACACTGGAACAGGTTGCCCAGAGAAGTTGTGGATGCCCCCTCCCTGGAATTGTTCAGGACCAGGTTGGATGGGGCTTTGAGCAACCTGGTCTAGTGGAAGGTGTCCTTGCCCACGGCAGTGGGGTTGGAACTAGGGGATCTTTAAGGTCCCTTCCAATCCAAACCATTCTATGATTCTGCAACTCTATTAAAATACTATTCTACACACAACATTTAATGAGGCAACTATTTACCTAAACTTCCTTTTATGAAGTAGGGTGGGTACAGCTGATGAGTAAAGTGGTTTACCAAAATACATATTTTGAGATACGGTTGGGTTTTTTCATAAAGTATTGATTGGAAAAATACTACAATGATGTATCAGAATAGCGTGCGATGTTGCACTAGGACCATATTTCAGCTAAAAAAAGTAGTATGTCATATTGGTTTATGTTCAGGTATTTATCTGATAATGTCTTTTAATAATCCATTTTTAAAGAAGATTTGAATTGCAATAGCATTGTTACATATCATACATCCATATGCGGAGAAAAGTAACATAGTACTGAAAAGGCAAAACTGACATGGGGTATCTTTTGGGTCACAAAAGCAAATGACTTTGGTGTCAGAATAATTTGTGTTTCTTAGACTATGATATGTATTTAAGAAACAGTAAGCTACAGTAGTTTCCTGTGTCAGTTCATAGTGTACAGAGTATATTCAATGCACCAGAGGAAAGTAATGAACCACACTGAACTTTTGAACAATCTACATCTACATAGCACAGCCATTCCACATTTTATTTCTAAGAATATTTATTATTACTATCTTTGTATTCTTCTATTCTGGCTCTGCAGATGAGTTTACACACAGCAGAGAGCTTGGTGAGGTTGTGACACAAGATTTTACAACAAATCACCATTTACTCAAAAGGGCTGAATGGATAGATTTGTGTAAATAAGAATTTCCAGGCCCCTGCTGTTCACACCAGGTTGTGCTGATGTCTTTCTAGGAGCAAGCTGATCCTCTCCTGGTGCTGAAAAGAATTTCTTAGCCAGCATAGTTTGGAGAATTTTCTTGTATAAAACAAAGTGCTACAGACAGTGTGTTTAGGAAATGTTAGAAGATAGCGCAGCATGGGTTTGATTAGTTTTCCCTCACCTGAAAACAACATTGGATATTCTACTGGTGGCTGGCTAATACATCATCTGTTAGCTACCTTTGGGGACTAGAAGTGTAACACTTGACTTCAGTATTTATGATTGTCACTTTCTTGTTCTGTTAGTTTGTGATAAAACCTGAGTCCATATTCTTTCTCTATAAAATATTTGAGTTAATTTGCACATGAAATAGCTGTAAACTGTCTCATATTTGCTATGCAGTACGAGTGTGCACTGCAAATGTATTTTATATCAAATTATTTTTCAAAGATGCAGAACTTTTAAAATACCTCTAAGTGCCCCATTTATATCTTTGGAATTCTGAATTCCATGTCAGTTTAGCCTAACTTTAAAGGAAGAAGGAAGTAGAAGAAAGACAAACACTGTCATGGAAATAATAACCATCTGCTAATTATAAAATTTAATATCTGCTGATCTTCAAGTATTTTTATCTTTGATTTAATATCTTAATTTAATTCAGCATTTCTTTAGAAAAAGAGTATTAGTATCATTGTCTTTATCAATAACACCTATTAACATTTAATTTTCAGCATTCAGATACATAAGGACATCACAAATCATATCTACCACTGAGATGCAGTCACTCTGCCATGGCACTCCTTAGTAACCTATAGCCATGCTACATTGCAAAGGAATACCTCATTCAACTCAAAACACAGGGAAGTTTAATAAAAGTCAGGGCTGAGCAACATCTGTCCAAAAGTCACTGGTAAAGAAGGAACTCTGCTGAAAATAATCCCCTAGACTAAATCCTCTCACATTTGACCCAGATTAGCTCAATGGAAACAGTTCACTTCACAGACAGATCTACAGTTACAGTGGAGGGAACATTAAATTAAAGAATAAGGGCAGAAAAGTGGCACAGGAAAGGAGTGTGGGAATCTTCTAATTTGCTTTGTCACTCAATATGGCATTTTCTACAATGATGGCCAAGAATGTTCTCATCTGTGTCAGTGGTTTATAAACTGGCTGTTCTTAATGTCCCACTTTAGCCTCAGCCTTGAGAGCTTGGCACACACACAGGCGTGTGTATTCTCAGATTGTAGGAAGCTATAATCTTATGCCACATTCAAATCTTATTAAAAATTAAATATTTCCAAATTCTCTCTGATCAGGGCATTGTGTAAGTGTGATACAAAGGCTACATCTATACTAGAAAATAATATTGTCTGGGGAACACTTTCTAGTCCTTAGACAAGATGACATAGTGCATCCTTGCACCCACATCGCTGAACTCTCTTGGTCACTGAAACAGAGTGGTCACATTCATATTGCACACAGGGAAGTTCTATGACCAATGGTGATTCCCCATGCCTGGGAACTGTCCAGGGAGTGCTTGCTAATTCAGGCAAAATCCATACTAGGGAACAAGTTAACATTTTATCAGCTAGGACTATTATAAAACAATGTTTGAGCCTATGCTCTGACTGTTTACTTTAAAGGTGTAGATGTAGCTACCTGGTTTGATCTCCCATCTCAGGATGAAGTTTTCTTACTGCCAGTGAACTGCACTAAACCCCATTGCTGCTTGTTCTCCATTCACTTCCAGATCAACATAGATTCATAGGACAGAAACAAAGCTCACCACAAACCTTCATTTCACTGCTTTTCTTTCCTTTTCTCTCCATAACCAGATCCAGTGGAGCACAGGAAAAGCAAGTTTCAAGAACCTAGAGCTGGATTCCTTTTCTGATTTGTGATCAATGGAGAAAAAGAGAGTTCTAGGAGTCCTTGCCAGGTGGGTGGAAGTAAACACAGGAACCAACTGTGGAAGGTGGTTGGTATTCACTGGGAATCTTCACAGATATTTAAAAAAAAAAATTAGCTGAAGCAGAAGGTACATAATTTTTCCTTTACATTTCTCTGAGAAATTCTGTGTCCCCAAAAAGCAAAATTTCTTTTTCATTGAAGGGAGTGGAGAAAGAGGGACGAAAGTATTTTTTTTTTTTTTCAGAACGCTGATTCTTTACTGCAGTTTTAGTCAGAGATCTGGATTTTCAGAAATCATCTTTTTAAACAATCTCTCATAATGTTACGTGATCTAATGCCTGGACCTCTAAAGCAGTGGTTAGCAAATGCACGGGGTACTTACTTCAGCTGTGTTCATCCAACTTACAGTGCATTCCTACAGAATTTTCCTTACTCTGACTGGGTGGTTCAGTTTAGATGGATTTGAGTTACAAATTTAGCAATGATTTTTTAAAAATAAAATCTTTATTGAGCACAAAGAAAGAGGTGATTTTTCACTTTTTCATCAAGTTTTGTAGACTTGATCCCACTTAGAGGATATTCATAAGAATAAAAAATCATTTTTTTTCACAGAAAAACAGCTCCTATAAATTTTAATATATTCTTTCTACAAATGAAGGTGCTAGACCCTCTTTAAAAATCTTTGCAATAATTTTTGTAATATAGAAAAACAATATTTGTCTATGTGCCATTGTTAGGAAATGGAAAAAATGATTTTTGTTGAAGCAGGCAAGCAGGAAATCAACCTTATGAAGTCATTTAGCAAGTAAATTTTAGCCCCTATGGTTATGCTTTGTGAAAATTACAAGCCTTTGAAAATGAGGTGTTATAATAGAAAATGTCAGTCAACCTTAATAATAGGTAAACTTAATAACTCTGCCTATAATGTAGAAGATTGGAAAAGAAAGAAAAGAACAAAAGAAAGGAAAATAAGATTTTAAAAATAATGTCAATTCACAGATCTGAGAAACATTTTGAAATTCACACAGGACCCGTTTAGCCTCTGGGCAAAAACTAATACTAGAAAAAAAGAATTACTCTTTCATCTCTATAACACTATGAACTAAATTTTTAGCAAAAGCTCAGACTAACAGAAATGGATGGCTCTCAAGGGGATGTGAAATGTGCTTTTGAGCTTCTAATTTTTCAGAAGGGGGATTAAAATGGAGAAGACATCCACAATGACTTCAAGATGTTTTACCTGGGTGGCTAAAACAATAATTTTTCCAAAATATTTTTCATGTTTTACTTCCTGTGTCATACAAATAATATCCAAGACATATTAACAACACCTGGAGTGTGGTAAGCCATGGAAACTGAAACATATTTCCTCTTTTGAGAGCTAGAGACACCTTTCAACTGGGGCAAAAGAATATTAGAAAATTTTGGAAAATAAGTACTATTAGCCTCCAGGCTATCTTTTCAGCTGATCAGTAGCTCTTAGTCTCTAAAATTCTTAATCTGGGATCTTAGTCTCTGAAATTCTTAATTCTTGATCTTATAACATTTCAGTGGAAAAATTAACTTGCAAATATTTTTGGAGGTTGAACTTTGTCACTTACTGTTAGCTGAAGAAGTTCTTAGAGAATATGAACAACCTTGCTTAGGAAACCAAAATTAAGATCAAAGGACTTTGATGTGTGCTTTGGCTAAGAGACTTCCATGATTATAATATGTGCGGTGGATGGAGAACTATTTTGTGCGGTCTAGAAAGGTACAATTAACAGTAATCAGAGGTCTGAAGACAGGAAAAAAACTATACAACTTCAGACTATAAATTAATAGTCATATCCAGTAAATTGTTGATCAGAAATTGAGGGCAAACCTGTCGCTGGTTCATTTATTCGTAAAATGAGCAAAATACTCTTAATCTTCCTGCAGATGATAGTTACACACTCTGTGATTCTGTCTGAATTTTAGAAGGGCTCAGAACAATGCAAATACCCATGCATGCTAAATGCACCTAAATGTGTACTATGTTTCACTGATTTCCCCCAAAACGATGAGCCTTACTGCAATAAAAGGGATTTAGATCGGTCATTTCAGGGGTAATGATACCTGTGCAAGGAGCAGATAGCCAATGCAGTAGGTAGCAACATCTGCATTAAAAGGGTTTGGGTTTTTTTCTTTTCTTTTTTTTTTTTTAAGTCGGTTAGACAAATATCTGATAGGAAAAGCTTAGATGTGGTTGATCCTGCCTGGATACAGGGGATCAACTATATGACCTTTATAATTTTTTTAAATAATGATTAATGATTATGTAACTGTATCATTCACAATAACAGTTGCACTAAGAACACACAGATGTGACAAGTTTCACATTTTACTTTGGCGATGTATGAATAATTCTCTTGGACTGTTGAGCTGTAAAAGTGACAGGAGAGGAACATGGTAAAAGGTGAAAGGCAAGCTGGATTTTCTGTCTGATTGTGCTGATAAAGTACAGCTCAGGGTCATACCATAGAAGAAGAAAAGAAGTAATGATTATATAAACCACTGAAGTGGGAGAAATCGAGCCAGTAGGAAGGGAAGGCAGCCATTGAAAGAATAGATATATAAAGATTGCAATAATATTATTAATAAAATTTAGCAAGTGGAAAGAAAATAAATATTTTGATACCTAAAAATGGTATATATTTAAACCATCTAGAATGTACTGCTAAATTCCTCAAGTATTAGTTTTCTTCTGTAGCTCTGAGTTTTCTGCCTACATAGAATCATAAAATAATGGTTTGGGTTGGAAGGGACCTTTAAAGGTCATCTAGTTCCAATGCCTCAGCCATGGGCATGGACGTCTTTCACTAGATAAACTTGCACAAAGCCCTGTCCAAAGCCCTGACATTGAACACTTCCAGGGAAGGGGCTTCCACAAATTCTCTGGGCAACTTGTTCCAGCACCTCACCATGCCCATCGTAAAAAATTACTTCCCTACGTCCAATATAAATCTACCCTATTCCAGTTTAAAACCATTGTCTCTTGTCCTGTCACTACAGGCCCTAGTAAAAAGTTTCTCTCCATTTTTCTTATAAGCCTCCTTTAGGTACTGAAAGGTCACAAGAAGGTCTCCTTGGAGCCTTCTCTCTCCAGGCTGAACAACCCCAACTCTCTCAGCCTGTCCTCATTGGAGAGGTGTTCCATCCCTCTGACTATTTTCATTGCTCTCCTCTGGACTCATTCCAAGAGGTTCACGTCTTTCCTGTGCTGAGGACCCAGAGCTGGATGAAGTACTCTAGGTGAGGTCTCATGAGAGTGAAACAGTGGGGCAGAATCACCTCCCTCGTCCTGCTGGCCATGCTTCTTCTGATGAAGCCCAGGACGTAATTGGTTACCTGGACTGCGAGTGTGTACTGCCAGCTCACATCCAATTTTTCATCCACCAGTAGCCCCAAGCCCTTCTCAGGGCTGGTCTCAATCCATTCATCCCTCCAGTTTGTATTGATACTGGGGATTGCCCCCACCCAGGTACAGGACTTTGCACTTGGCCTTGTTGACCTTCATGAAATTGTCATGGGCTTCATGAGGTTTGCATGGGCCTCATGAGATTTGCATGCACCATTGATTTAATGTTTGATAAGAGCGCACAGTGAGGTGGGTCAAAAACTGGCTGAATGGCAGAGTGCAGAGGGTTGTGATCGGTGGTGCAGAGTCCGGTTGGAGGCCTGTGACCAGCGGTGTTCCCCAGGGGTC
>VZSC01009429.1:278226-307414 GCA_013398225.1 Steatornis caripensis
GAAACTGATTTTTAAGTGGGTGAAGTTAGGTCAGAATAATTCCTATCTCTGATGACTTTGTTACAGAGTAGAGGACAGAGTATGACAAGATCTGAGTGAATGACAATCTTTTAACAATCTGTTAAAATAAAACTTTTTTTATCTCTCTTAAAAAAGTAGCTAGAGAGCTAAAACATTAATCACTTTTGTTTTGCGGACAAGGTGCTCAGTCTCTACTCAAAACACCTAAGTGGCTGGTAATTTTTAGTCCCTCCTTGTTTCATACACAATGTTAGGTAAGAACTTCCACAATGAGGTAACTCAGTAGCCAAGCAATTGTGAAGATCATCATCAATAGCCAGGTGATTAAGTCCGTCTATAAAGAGCCTATTCCTCCCTTATTTTCATACCAAAACTTCATACCATAATGCAAAATTTATATTCACTGTTGATAATAAAGTATGTTGCACTTCTCCATTTGTTTTGTATCTCTTGGTCCATCTCAGATGCAAGGGGCCAAAATTATAGCCAAAGGTTTCAGTTAAGTGAAACATTCCCCTATCTTTTTGGTACTGTGCTTTATTACCCTTTTTAATAAGAGACTGGCATTTATCTCTGTGACTGATAATCGATAAATTGATATCTTAAGCAAATGCACCTAATCTCAAGTCACTACAGTGAAGTCTGTTCGTTTGGAAATAACATGCAGTACCAGGTTGCACAATGACCTCTTCCAGTCTTGGCAAGTTGTGAGCAGGTGAAAAGTTACGTTATTGACAGTATCTTAGAATTAATTTGGTTTTCTCAAATAGAAACTATTCCTGTTTACAGTAGCGATAACTACCAGAGGCTCATGCGACCAATGAAAACCAGGTGCTTTCTGTGAAGGCTGTGCTCTGGTGCTTGCCTTTGCCTGACTGCCCAAACCCAAAGTCAGAGACAGAGCACATATCAGGAAAAGGCAGGAGGAGTGCTGTGATTTCCTTGCATATCGAAGTGTAGATTTCCCCTGGGATACTTAAGGCAGTAGGTTTTACTATGTCTCTGAAGAGAGAACAGTTCTGATGGATGAAGGCTGTCTGTGTGAGAAGCAGAAACATGCATATGAATTAATGAAAGACACACCATACCTGCAAGCCCAAATTTATGCTAGTGGTGATGCTGGTTTTCTGCCATCACAGACGTTGGAGTGGTCGTGTAATGGAGACTCAGTGGCTGCTGACCTTGCTGCCTGAATCACTTGCCCTTGCTGCATGACCAGGGTATGTCACTTCTACTCTCACATACTCATTCTTAGAGAAGTAGGTGACAATATTTACTATACTTTCTGTGGTTTTTAAAGATGGGAAACATGGTAGCTGACTATCTGTGCAGATTATCAACACAGATTCATCAAAGTGGGAATCAAAGGGATCTTGTTAATGTCAACATTTTCGAGGGTGTGGAGATGATCCCATCCAATTTCCACTATGCATAAAACAAGAGGGAAAAATACGTATCTCTGTATTTTTACACAAAACTTTTGCCCTTATAAATCAAATAATCTTTCAATTAACATACACTCATACATTCAAATGTAGACTGCTGTTAACCTAAAATAACATTCTATGTGGGAAATATGATTCCAGCATGAGTAAAATGAAACAACACTACCTTTGATATCACTGGATATTTTACCTGACTTCATTGTGGAGAAAACCTTTGCCAGACTTCCCAATAACAGTGAGGAATTATTCTGTAACAGGGAAAGAATCTATCTGTCCTTTACTAAAGATTGTAAAAACTTTTATGCAAGAAAAATTCAAAATCTGTTGAGTTTTTTTTCTCATTGATGGCACTATGGAGTTATGTTCTGTCCTTACCTGAAAATTATCATTTATGTTTTATATTGAAGTAGTACTTGTGAGATACAATGGTTCATCAGAAGTCTAGAGAGCATAATATTTGAAACTTTTTGAAAATTTAATAAAGCTTTATATTCTAGAAAGTATTAAGTAATTTGTTCAGAAAAAAAAAACGTTTTCTAAATTAAATGGGAAAATCTGGCTTGGGTAAAATATTACAGACTCAAGGTACAGTATTTAAATAATGGTATTAAGTCAACTTTTTTTTTTTATCTTCTTGTTGAATCATAGAATCATAGAATCATAGAATGGTAGGGGTTGGAAGGGACCTCTAGAGATCATCTAGTCCAACCCCCTGCTAAAGCAGGTTAGTCTAGAGCAGGTTGCACAGGAATGCATCCAGGCGGGTTTTGAATATCTCCAGAGAATCAATCTGATGTAATTTATATGTCAGACCACAGAATAAGGTAACTGTAACTCACACTGGGTTTGTTTCTTGTGGGAGTAAATTACAAGTATGGAATTCAGTTAAACGAGAACAAAAAATGCTTTCCACTGGGCATTGATCTCTTCTCATACAACCTCCCAGAGGAACTGGAGGGAAAGGTGTGAGTGTCACCTTGGTGCTTCATGCACGTCACATAACCCACGACCCTTCCCTGCCACAGTCATTTTAATGATTTCCAGTGTTATGCTTACCTTCACCATGGCTGGATTTTGTTCTTATACTCTTGTAAACAGAGAAATGAATGAAAGCAAGTGGTTTCAATTCCGTCATCAGCCATAGGAAGCTAGGCAGCAAATAAAATTGTCAAACCAGCTTAGAACAGAGACTGTGTAATATCCCCTCAGAAAGACGATCAAGAAAATGAAGTTCAAACCTATACCTTATATTGCAGTCTCATACTGTAGAAAGGAATTGGTGTTATGGAATCATAGACTATCTTCATTTTTCCTTTCATGCAGATGCACCTACACCATTATTCCCACTTTCTACTGGCTTTGCTTTTGCTGCACAAATCATCTCAGATCAGAGACACAGCTCAGCTCCACAGCTATAGCTGAACTTTTGGTTACCAAATGCCCCTTTAGTTCTCTTGACAGCCATTTGCACAACCTCTTTATTTCACTACTGTGAATTAATATCTTCCTTTCCTAGTCCAGCAGTGATGATCAAAAATTTGGCTAGCCAAATTTCCCACAATTGGCAAATCGCTCTCACCACCTCTGACCATGGTCCAGGCCAGTGAAGATTCCACCAACGTGCAATAAAGAAGCAGATATTGGAATGCCTACCTGGACCAATGTTTCTCACTTTGCGAAATTGCCTTATACTGCAAAATCTTGAAAAACAAACAGTGATATTTTATACCAATTCCTGAAATATGTTTATTTCTGTTGGCATGAATTCATTTTAACACTGAGTAGGTGGTATATGGTACTAGACCAAAGAATAAATAGCTGAATAAATATTTCCCATTAAAACCATTTTTTGTTCCACATCGTCTTCAAAGTTCCTCTAATCAGCCTCTGATCTGTAAGTCAAGAACCAAAAAAAAAAAGATGCACCTTGTCAGCTCTTGCTGCACCAAGAATGTCTCTGATAACAATGTAAAAAGAGCTGGTCTAAAATTATTCTTTACTTATAAACCTAATGAAAGTATAATATAGGCACTTTTATCCCACTACAAGCTTATTTCAGGTCACCTTATGCAGTATCTTTCAGTCCTGATGAGGGTATCACACTGCTTTTCATACTTGAATAACTTCACTGGATTCAGGGAGTTCTTTCTAATTTACACCCATGTAACTGAGCACAAGATCAGGCAGCTGTTCTTTCCCAATAGACTAGAATTAACATTCCAATTTTAGGGAGAATCTATTGCAAGGCAAGTAAAGACTTTGCAATGCCTTGATGTTAATGTGCTGTATCCCCTCCACGCTAATCATACCAGAGCAGAGTCTCAGCTGCAGCAAATGATTGTAGCTTCAAGATTTCACCTGAGTTATACCCTTCTCACTAGCTGAAGATCCAGCTAATCATTCTATAGTGCAACATGCAGCACACCAGAAGGTGTGTAATCAACTCTTTACATAATTAAATGGGGAAAAATACATTAATAGTGCATTATGGCTGTGGTATTATGCACACAAAAGACAACATATTTAAAATTACAGTCCCTCAAGTAATTTTAACTCAGCTGCTTTGTATAAATATATTAAAGCATTAAAGTTAATATCATGTGTTGCAAAACAGAATGCAACATATGTGCCAGGGAATTGAGATATCATCACACTGGGATCTGTCACTATTAATTTGATGGTTTTGGTCAAAATAAAGGCTAACACTTGGCATTATTTTCCTGTATTTATTTATTTATTGTTTTACCTTTTTAGTTTTACTGTAATTATTTCTTCTTAACTAGGAAAAAAAATTGTCTATTGATCACACACTTCATCTGTAGCTCTTGAGAGAAATTTCTTTGATGTAAAAACAATTTCTGCGATATGAATATGGAGGTTAATTCACAAATCAGCAAAGTGTCAAATACTGGAATATCATTCTAGGCGGAAAAGCTCAAAGTCATACGGCCCTCTTCAAGTCAAGATCCTACCAGCAGCAAAATTCAATTCTTAAAGACCAGTGGTATTAAATGCTTTGTTTCTAAATTGTTATTAGGCTCTAAGATAGCCAAAGTTGTGGAAATTCTCTGCCATAATAAAAGCAATTAGAATTCAATCATTATAAGATTTCAGAAAATATTTGTAGTACTCAATAGATTATGCTAATTCATTTAACACCATTTTCATTGAAGAATGTATAAAATTATGAACTAACATGATATAAAGTTATGTGGTTGTCATTTATGTAGAAAAAATGGCTATAAAATGTTCTTTTTTATTGTGGAAAGTAAAAACACAGAAACTTACAAAGAACTATTTGTGGTTTGCATGCAGAATAAACTGTCACCGAATCAGCACTCTGTAACATTTCATATATCTTTTATACAAAATAGCTTTAAGTGAAGATAAACAACCTCTTATAAGTTAAAAAGAGAACTGATTCAGTTCAGCAAAGTGATGGATGATATAGGGCTACAAGGTAACTAATTATTAACTGTAACATTAAACAAGTAGTTAACAGATTAATCTTAAAGTCAACTTACAAAAAGCACGGATAACTCATTAGATTTCCATATTTTTGGAGCTAGAATAATAGGAATTATGCACAATTCTCATTAATGAGGATGCCATTTCCTCCCTTGATGAAAACTTTTGATCTTTTTTGTTTGAAAATCATGTTTGATATGCATAAAAAAGACTATGAGCAGATGGATCTTAATTGGACAGGAGACTAGCATTTAGACTTAAACATGCATTACTAATTATTTTTCTTTTTTAAAATTAACCTTTTCTGTGTTGCTCTGCAAGACTGTAATTTCCAATTAGAATCACCATTTTCTCATATGGATGAGATATTGATTCAGTGTTTAGTCAACATAATTTGTTTTTAAATGTTAAACATGGAAATCCACACGTTACTGTAGAATCTTTCAACAGTCCACTGAAATGTATGCTTTGCACCTGGAACAAAATAAAGCTTTGAAAATTTGCTGTCTTCTGAAATGCTGTACTTGTTTTGAATCATAAAATGATTTAAAAATTACATATCAATACTATTTTTACAAAATTTTAAATGTGTAAAGGAAAACCTCTAAGAAAATAATCTAGATATTGAAATTGTTCCAAGAAAAAGAATGTCTTTCTTTTAAGACAAATTATTGTAACAGTGTAATTCCATTAACAGGAAGGATAGATTGTCTTTTCCTGTCTCAAACTGCAAATATACTACTATGACAATAGGCTATGTCTATGATGCTGGGCTGTTTCTTGATGTTCATACAAACTATTTGCAGCAGTACCCTTCTGCCAAGTTGATACATTATAATACATTCATCTAGTACTTTAGATCCTTACACAAAGTATTCTGCCAATTTTCTTCTTTGTACATTTTCAAACCAACAGAAGACTCTTATTTTCTTTTTTTTTAAGCAACTTAAAAACAATTAAGTTATGCCTGAAATCCGAAAGTGTAGGAAATAGTTCCTATGAGACAACTCTTTACTGAATAGGTTTCAATTCATTATTTTTTAAGATAAAATAGAACTATTTACAGAAAAGTATTTCTCTACAGATGTGTGACCTGGACAATTCAATTGATTTCTTGCCTATACATAGTATTTCCAGCTATGCTTTGAATCTATTCTCAGAAGTACCCCTCATTTAAGATTCCCCTGATTTTAGTCTTAATCTTTAGGTCAAGCTAAGAAATAATGTCAAACGAGAAGAATAAGCATGAATAAGTCATGTGCATGTCACTAAGTTTGCTTTTGCTACGTACAGCACATGGCACTGCTAAAATCTGCCTTCCCTTCACAGTAGAGGCCAAATATTCCCACAGTTTGCTTCCTATAAATGCTATTTATGGAAAGACCATCTTTCTTTTCTCACATCAACTTTATTCAGAGACTTTGGTAATGGTGATGCCTTTTCGAAACCTGGGTATATAATCAGTATATCCTTTAATTATGCTTATTTGTTCATTCAAAGAAGCCCACAGATTCATAACAGATTACTTCCCATTACAAAACTGCTATTAAGTCTTTTACTTTATCCATGTGCCCCATAACACTCTTCTGGCTAGTTTATCTAATAGAGATTACCCTGTCTACCGTAGTTTGAATTCTCTCTCGTAACATTTTTTGAAATTGGCATCATATCTTCCACTTTCTAAATCACTGGTATTGAGGTAAATTTAAGCAAGAGTTTATATATCATCGTCGATAATTCATCTAGTTCACACTTTAGTTCTGTTACAAATCTTTAGGACTTTTGAGATGTTATTGTTTATTGTTTTCATTTGTTGTGTAGCATCTTTCACTGATATTTCCACCTTAGACAAATTGCCAGATTCCCATTGCATGGAAAAAAACCCCATTAAATGCTATTTCCCCTCTCCTCCCCACTGAACACAGGTGTAAAAATCAGTTTTTCTGCCAGGGTTTTATCTTTTCAAAACACACTTTATATACATTGATCTTTTTTGGCCCTAAAGACTGTCTGGCTTCCCTTAATCCCAATGTGTTTGAAAAATCTTTTCTTTTAATTAGTTTTAGGCCTTCTGCATGATTTTCCACAAAACTGCTTTGACTGCTTTGCTAATGCTTTCATTTCATTTACTCTGCTAGAGTTTGTTTTTTTTATTTTAATTTATTTTCCTTGTGGAGTACAGATTCAACTTTCTTAAGGATTATTTTTAGCTTTAGAGATTTCTCTTACCTTAGTGTTAGATCATGGCAAGGATTATTTTGCGTTCTTTATAGGATTTATCTCACTATCTAACTGTGGAGCATTTTTCCATTTTTTTCTTCTTTTATTTTCTAAGATTCTGTTATTTACTATTATTTATATAGATTGTTGATTTGTTTAAAATACTGATATGGTATCATTACGGCACAACATGTACCATGCCAGTCTACATGTGACCTGCAAGTATATACCCTTCTAGCTCTTCCTTCTAATTCTTGTTTAACATGATTTTCTATTTTAGGCAGCTGCCCTTCTTAAAATTAAGTGTTATCACATTGGATGGGTGGTCTCTGCTCCTCTTTCAGGAATGTATGTACATCATGGCCATTGATATATGGTGTTTTAGTAATAGACACATTTGTAATCAAAGCATTTGGCCTGCTCAAAACCAGTTCTCCCTTTGTGGGCTACTATAAGCTGTTCCATTAACAGTTCATTTATGAGGTTTAAAAATTTAGACTTAGTAATTTGACATTCATCCATGTTATATGGTAGTCTTAAGTATGATTCCAGGAACATTGCAGAGATCACTGCCAGGACAACTCTCCATCTACCTCAGTTGTTCCAAAAGAATTAATCTCATTTCCTTCTCTCCATGACTACTATCCACATGAATCATGACCAACAGTCAAACTTACGCAAATCAAATTGACATCAGAAGACATTCCTTCCTCTCTGTAGCACTGGGGCTGTCCCAGAGGTGGAAATGATCAGTGACACCTTGAAGGTATCTTTGATCAAACTTGCTGCTGCTCAGAGATCTTCCAGTTTTGCTACTATGGCTTTCAAGGTTCAGCTTCAGCTACTGCTTCCACCAAGGCAGTACTTCACATCTGAGCACTTTGAGATGTATCTTCCATGTACAGGCATATACCTTGCCCATGCCACCTGACATACAGGAGAGCGTCTGGTGAAAAATAATTGAATGTCGGTATTGAATACGGCATTATGTTAGGGCTGAGATGAGACACGAAGAAAGCACTGAAGCATTGAACCTAGCAGTTACGCATTGATATTGACTATGTCTACTGTGCATCTAAGCTGTGTCTTGGACCTTTTGTCATGTGAAAACTTATTTTGTGTCCTACTTAGTGTAAGCATGTTCAGACTAAGATAAAGACTCAATACAATTTTGGAGAGAAAACTTAATTCATGCTGCAATTAGTTGTGCATTTGGTCATATTAAGGCATAGTGTGACTCTATTTCATATGCCATCTGGCTTTGTAAGCATTTGACATATCCAGATGGACTTTCCTAGAAGGATCCTGGTATCAACTGTCATAAGGAGAAAACGGAATTGTAGAAAAACTACACTAGACACCTTCTAAATATGATCTAGAGATAAGTACACTGACCCCTTGAGGTTGTTCCTAATTCGTATTTAAGAAGCATATAATTCTATGAAACATTTCTGAGACTGGACCAGATTTCAGAAAGGGTGAGTTTGACGAAATACGAACAAGTTTCTTCAAAGTAATTTCCACTCCAATTCCCACACCAGTCGAGCTCGTGACAGATAAAATGAGCTTGAGATTATGCTTTTTGACTGTTTGCAGATCAGATTCCCTCACAATTCCAAACTTTCAACTCGTATTTTACTTTCAAACAACAATGGGTTTTTTTACAAAAATTTTCTGTTCTCTCTTATCTAGTGGCTTCCATGTCTCCATGACTTTTTTAAGAAGGCCTTAGGAAGCCTCTGTATACTGGCATTTTAACTAGGTCTTGCCAAAGAGTGGGATTTCCTTCTACTGTATTTTTGGAAAGCATTGATATCCTGAACTGAGACCAAAAAAATGAAGAGTTTGAATTTTTCAGTGAAAGACAAGTTATGTAAAATTTTGGAAAATGAAATGGGGGGGTTTGTTCTTCTTCAGCCACCCTGACCACAAGGTAATCAAGACTGCATAAGGGAGGAACTACCCACAGAGGTGGTCCTCTTACTACAACTATAACAGTGGCTGTAGTAGCTGTGAGTTGAACAGCTGTGGGAGGCAACAACTCGGAATACAAAAGTTTTGACAGACAACACATTATCATGAAACATTTAGATTCAGAGATCAGGTGGATTATGTGGTTTTATTTTTTATTGAAGGGTACGTGTGTTAAGGGCTGGGTTTTAATATCTTCTAAAGATGAATGTCACTTGATTACGTTCTGGGTTTCTTTTCTGAATAGGATGTTTTTTTCTAAAACTTACGGTCTGTATTTGTTAAAGTCTACACCTTAGCTGTTTCTTTTTCCATTATTTTCTGTGAATTGTAACAGAACAGACTGAGGGGAACTTCTACACGTGAGAAATAATTGTTCTAAGAGGTAATTGTTTAAAATAATTAGGAAACTACTTCTCCTAACATTTATTGTGATATTTGATCAGTTTGTGTGTGTACTACTGAAACAATTCATTATTACTGCTCTGTTAGTTTTAACTCTTTTAAATGTCTCACAACATGCTATTCTCCATTTGCTCTGATTATGAGGTCAACAGCACAAATCTATCACATTTTCTGCACTCTCCTGAAGGTTTAGTTCCACACATCCATTTTTATTACCCACATGTATTCTTTTAGGAATAGTTTATGGCTAGATCACATTGTGCCATTGATTCTTTTCTTTTGGTTATATTTCAGTAACATATATATTTCATATGGCAAATTTTTCTCATTTGCACAGTCTTCCTTTTAAAAATTTCCCTTTGATGTTCATATACACAACACATGCTGCACTAAATTTGGCTCCCATTACTCATGATCTTAGAGTTTAACTCTTTCACTGGTTTTATGTGGACACACTATATCCTATTACTTTTTTATCTCTGTGCTGTGGAAATAAAAGCAGACGCTCTATATCCTGATTAATTATTTTCAGAATGGAATTAATCAATCTCAAAAACTCTTGTAGATCTCCTTTACAGCTCCTTTCAAAGGTAGCAGCACTACAGAATTTAGTAGACCATGAACTAATGTTAAAAACAACAACTATATATGTAAATAACAGATTAGTTTCTTTCACTAAGCTCGGAATAGCATTTCTGCTCTTCAGTGTCCATTTCCAGGTGTAACAGGAGTTACGACATTTTTAAGGAAATTAATCCCCTAAAATTCAAAAAATTCAACTTTAATTTCTAATTAGCTCTGTGTAAGTCTGTAATTATCACTACAAGAAAAAAAAGTACAGGAGACAACTTGCTGACAGATTCAAAGCACATCTTAGAACATTTAAAAGCAAGGACTGTTCAACATCCACTGTAAAATGCCAAGTATTATTATGTCTAATTAGGCTCCTAAAAACTTGCTGATCATACTTCTACAGAGTCTGATCTCCTTTTTCCGCTCTGTGCTGATTATACATTTATTTCTGTTCATTTTCTATTTTTTTAAAGCTAAAAACAATTATCACCTTCTGAATTTAGTGTTCTCATTTCACTTTACAATTATTGCTCTATTCTGGTATCTGGATTATTTTCTTCATTCTTTTTAACGTCTGTGAATGCAGTTTGTGGGGTTTTAACTGCTCTAACAAAGCTCACCATTCAATTTAATTTCTCTTGCTTAGCAACACCTGCTTCTTTTTATGATATTTTAGTGCTCAGAAAGATGACAGATTGACAGCCTTAGAAGTAGAAGTGCTGTTTGTATGTTTACAGGATGAGCAAGATGGAGCAGTAAAAGATTTTATCAAGATATCTCAGCTTCCCTGAAAAGGCCACTGATAAGGTATTTAGCCCAAGTTTTCTTTTCTAAGTCTTCTCAGGAGGCTGCTAGTTGTAAAGGGATTTCATTGTTTAAATGGATCACTGCCTACTGGACTTAGATAAATTGCCAGTTTCTGCCTTAGGAACACAGAAGTTCTCTCTGAGGCCAGAAAACATCTATCAATTGCCTGGTTACAACTCTCGCATTCCATTATCAATTCACAGTACCTGTTGACCCTGTTTAGGTTATGTTCCAATGCAGCTCTTGTGTGGTGGGGAAGCACTTCCATTACCATGTAAGAGACAAGTAAATACGGTAAAAGAGATTAAAATGAAACTTCATACAGTATTTAGGCACCAGAGTTTATACAGCTAGATAAATTTATTTCATAGAATCATAGAATAGCTTTGATTGGAAAGGACCTTAGAGATCATCTAGTTCCACTCCCCTACCCCGACACTGGCAGGGACACCTTCCATTAGACCAGGCTGCTAAAAGCCCAATCCAACCTGGCCTTGAACACTTCCAGGGAGGGGGCATCCACAACTTCTCTTGGCAAGCCGTTCCAGTGTCTTACAACCCTCATTGTAAAGAATTTCTTCCTAATATCTAATCTAAATCCACCCTCTTTCAGTTTAAAACTGTTACCCTTCATCCTATCACTACATGCCCTGGTAAGAATCTCCAGCTCCAGCTCCCTTGCAGGCTCCCTTCAGGTACTGGAAGGCTGCTGTAAGGTCTCCCCAAAATCTTCTCCAGGCTGAACAACTCCAACTCTCTCAGCCTGTCTTCATAGGAGAGATGCTCCATCCCCCTGATCATCTTCGTTGTCCTCCTCTGGACTCACTGCAACAGATCCACATCCTTTTTATGTTGAGGATTCCACAACTGGATGCAGTACTGCAGGTGGGGTCTCACAAGAGCAGAGTAGACAGGGGAAATAACTTCCTTCAACCTTATGGTCATGCTCCTTTTGATGCAGCCCAGGATATAGCTGGCTTTCTGGGCTGTAAGCACACATTGCTGGCTCACATTAAGCTTCTCATCAACAAACACCCACAAGTCCTTCTCCTCAGGGCTGCTCTCAATCCATTCTCTGTCCAGCCTGTATCTGTGCTTGGGATTGCCCCGACCCATGTGCAGGACCTTGCTCTCGGCCTTGTTGAACTTCATGCTGTTTGCACTGATGATCTGGGTTTAAATGAGTTGCTCACATCCACACAGGCAGGCTATCAAACAGAACAAAGTGTTTAAACCAGCTATACTCACCATTATAACAAATCCTAAATGACTGAATGTTTTTTCTTTTTTTCTTCTTTACATAGATCCAAACCACTGAGTATAAAGATAAATTTTGTACCTTCAAGTGAAGAAAGGCACATATTAGAAACAGTCCCTGGAGTAATTTTCTGAAATCACCATCTTATTTGAACCAGAGAAGTTTGAAATATTTGGTCAACTGCATGAAATTTGTCACATCTTGTGAAATTTTTGATTACCATAGTTTCCCTCATAAGAAAATAATAATTTGTAGCAATTTTTATTGTGAATTCTTGAAAGATGGAGAATCTACGTGTTAAGATCATGTAGATCTTAACACTGGCCCAATGATACTCCATGTCCTGTGGCTTAGCAGGAAGACTGATATTTGAAAAAATGCTAAAGGAATTTGCAGTCTATTCGCAGAGGATCTGATCATATCCGCTTAACATTATAGTGTCAAAGCACATTTCACTCACGTACAAAGAAATTGTCAACTTTTCTGATGACTAGATTAGTATGTCAATATCTTGGACACTTAAGAATCATGGAAGGATTTGAATACAGTGATCACAGATGAGACAACGGAAGGAGCCAAAAGGAGCAGTAGAATTGTTGAAGTAGTCCAAATGGAATGTTTTACCTTCCCTTACTGGGATACGAAGCTTAAACCGAGAGCTAAACTGCTTCTAGTTGGTCAGGATAGCCCAGAACAGACCAAGGATAATTTGCATACCTTGTTCTCAAGTTGACTTTGTATGATAAAAAATATGAAAAAGTAACAATGCTTCTCCAGATGAATCACATAACATTGTCACTTTCACATCCAGAATTGCATGGATGAGGCACTTGTGAATCATAACCTTTCTGTTTAAGGCTCATCTCAGTTATTATAACATAAGGTCTTTGTTTCAGGCTACAACTAACCAGTTTTGTTTAGAGCACCTAGAATCAACCTTCTTATTATGAATCAATAGCCCTTGGCTAAATTAATGGGGTAGTCACTCAGCTCAGCTGATACTAATTAACAGATCACCTTTCAATTTGAGAATGTAAGTCTTCACGTTGATGTGCTGTTATGGTTTGCATGGAATGAACAGTGTAAGTTCTAAGATTGGCATTGACACATGAAACGTTTCTTTCACATTTAATAATAAAAAAGTCTTTTGATTGTTTTACGTATTGTAGTATTTAAGTTATGTGAAAGCCGTAGATTTCATAGGTTACACTTGTAAAAGAAGAGATTAAAAAGAGTCTATCTACCCATATATTCACTGTTCCATTGCTGTGACACCTAAAGGCTCATAATCTTCATGCTTTCACTGTGAATATCAGTAACTCTGGAGCACAAAGTACAGTGTGCGGCTTTCTGATGTGCTATGCGAACTAAGTATAAGCACTGTTGACATTTCTGAGTGAAAGTTCAAGATAGAATATACTGTGGAATAAATATGAACTGTTCCCCATGATGGAGTCATTATTTGTCTTCTTTTGAATTGAAAAGGCAAGTTCTAAAATTGTGTAGCGTCACTTTTGATTAGATTCATTTCAACTAATTTTCATTGTTCACTGTACAGAAGTCTGAACTTTAAATGATTGTCTAGATTCCTTTTACAGTCAGTGGAAAGCAGTACATTTATTCACAACTCATTTGCTATATTTTAAATTTCTGTTTGAGAATTAGATGAATATTAGAATCGAATGTTTTTGTTGCCCATATTTGTTTACATTAAACCTCTGTTTTACATATAAAAATATTGATAGGTTCCACACAAAGACATGGTGGAGGGGGAGCACAGAAGCTGGATGAAGAGTTCCAAAGTGTGACTTTAGAGACATTAAAGTGATCACAAGCTGGTCATATCACTTGCCCCTGATAGAAACTTCATTAACAAGCAAAAATCTTTGGTGCATTTAAAAGCCATAGGTCCTCACAGCTGCACCTACCAAGGAACATGCCCTTCCTATACATGTAACAGAGTCAGAGCTTTGTCTTACAAAGGTATATTGAAAACAGAAGAAATTCAAATCTTTAGCAAAATACATACAGCAGTCTTTCATTAGTTTATGAGCCTTTGAATCTTTGGTGACTTATAAAATAGAATTTAATGTAGTACAAGAAGCAATCTGAATGTTTGTGCTATATTTTTGGAGCAAAGATTTATTTTTCCAGATTCACTTGGTCAAGTACATTACTTATATCCCAGAAGTGAAAATTTTAATATTAAAAAAAAATTTAAAAATCACATTTTGTTTTTTGCTTGAAAACAAGAAGACATGTAATTCTTTAAATTCAGTATGAGTTTTGTGTCCTTCTTATTCCAAAACATTTAATTTACTCCTAGCAAAACCTTTCTGATGTTTAGGTCAGTTAAAGAACATGTAGCCCCATTGTTTACAAACATTGCTACGAAACATGACAATGAACCATAATATTTAAGCTATCCCTTTCCATAATAAAACATAATTGTTGTCTGTCTTTGTTGAAAGCACTGAGGAGCATCAGGAGCCCTTTGTAATCACTGCCTCCTGCTGTGGAACTAATGTCACAGTGCTACTGTCCGTAGTGTACATCAACAGTTTACCTCCTTATTTTTTATTACAATTTGTGAACAGCAAAAAGATAACATGACATCCGTGACTGAACTAGAGGTAGGTTCAGCAGAGAGAAAAGAGAGCTAAAGTGGCAGAATGGTTCATAATGGTTTGTAGGAACGCTTTCCTTGCCACACGAAACTGTACTTTAGCTGCTTATTCTAGCACTTCCTGTCATGAAAAATTAGCCCTAAGAAACAAAAAGAAACAACAAATCCGTGAAACTTAAAAGCATAACACATTATGAGGTACAGTGCTTCCAAATGACTAGCTCTGAGAATATGCAACACTGATACTATGAGGATTTAGTGTTCTGTACTCAGAAAGGTTTACTATTTGAACAGGCATCTTAAAAAGACCTCAGAGACATAAATAGAAATAATAAAGGTATGAATTACAGCCAAATGAAAGAAGATACAAAATCCCATTTAAACCTTCAGGTTATTTATTTACTTGAGACAGTAATTTGAAAAGACATTATTATTTAAGTGTTATATTAGTTTTCAGAGAAAATAAACATGTAATTCAAATATATTGCTCATGTTTGATATTTATATACATAACTCTTCCAGAAGGATACTATTATATATTTAATTTTTTTTAGTATCTGAAGTCAATGTCTTTCAACCAGTATATAATGCAAGCTTAGACCTGGAAGAGTTACACTTGCCATTCCCAGTTCAGTATCTATTAGAAATATTAAGAAAAAGTCAGTTCTCACCAGGTCCAAATTCACAAATTATAATGCTGTATGTCCAAAGGTCCACATACAATCTTGTTCCTCTATCTTGCTTACATCATAATTGTTAATATAATGATATTCATAGAGAATTTCAAGCATGCAAAATAGACCCAGAATTCAGTGCTAAAAGATTTTTCTGTGGATGTGTAGTTGAGATATAACAGAATTGAAACAACCCAGAGAGTTCTTCTGAAGACTAGAAATTATTTTCCTAGGAAGGAGGACCTTCACCATAGTTTCGTATTTGCTCTGCGTTTCCCACCTCAAGCTTCTGTATCCTTTCAAGCAATTTTGTGAGCCTAGAACAGGCTGAATGCATGGTTCAAACTCCGTTTTCTGGTGACCTAGTAAGAGTGACTTTGTGAAGTCACTAGCTGACAGAACTGGTAGCATGCCTGGATGCAGCTGGATATACCTAGGCAGGGTACATCTATATAATCGAAGTTTTTAAATCCCCAGTTCTCCTTTGGATCCTAGTCTCTGGAATATTCACACTGCTAATATATTAATTTGCTCTCAGATGAAACCAAAATACTGGAGATAGCTTCTCCATACACCATGTCCTAAAGGCAACGTTGCCAAGAGCAGAAGTTATGCTCGTTCTCATTCTGCATTGTCATCTACACAACACACAACAACCCTTACCCCCAAAAACTTGCCATGCATTTCCAGAGAACTCATCATCAAGTGCTATAAACATACTAGTTTGAAGAATTGTGGCAAAGCCTCATGTTATTTCACTCCTCTGAACTGGAGAAACCTTCTTCTCTTTTTCTTTTTCTTTTTTTTTCCCCTGAGAATCACTGTCACTTGAAGCCCAAAATTGCAACCATAGTCATCTATCTGTTATTCTGAGCAGACAAGGCTTTTCTGCCTAGAAGAGGCTGGTTCTGAGCAAAGTAAGTGCAAGACATTTTGTATCTTATGATACAAAGAAATTACCTAGGGATAATTTCTGAGGGCAGGAATGAGTGCCTTTAGCAATGCAGGCATATACTGGGTGATTTGGGAACGAGATTTTAGACAGCTGAGGACCCTTCTGTATCTAACAAATCTTGTTTTCATCAAGATGGACAATTGCTGGAATTGCAGTGATGAAAGCATTCAAGAAAACTCTGAAAGAGTTTTGTTCATGTTATTGAATGTATTGACTCCCTTTCCCCTTGGGCTGCTTTTCTTTTCCCTTCAAACAGCAAGTACTTGGTCTTTATCTCCGAGGACTCCTGAAGGCTTGCAAGTAGGTAAGAACCACTTTCAACTAAAGACTCCTTATGCCGATACACTGAACCAAAAGGAAGAGAACGGCTATGAATTTGAGGAAGGAGCAGAAGCCGAGGGCTCAAGCTACAGTTTTATTCACCTCAAAAAAAGGCTCTTTTCTGAGCCCTGCTTCAGGAGGGTGTCTTTGCTGAACCATCCTTGCTGATGCCACTAATTACTGGCAGACAGCTTCTGTGATTTTGAGCCATCCCTGTAAAACTCTTTGCTGATGTATTTTTTATTTTGTTCAATAACTGTTCAATGTAAATACACTGGAACGGAACAGTGACTGCAAAGCTAAGATCCAGGCTTTCAGCCAAGCGCCCTGAGCACTAGGCTAGAATCATGCTCTTTTTATTCGTTCTCCTTCACCTTCATGACTTGCACGCTTTGTTGCAAGATAGTGCAGACTCAGCAGGAAGAGCTATAGTAAAAGATCCTATAGTTCTAACATGATCCTGAGAAATAAAAACTCAGGGATCATTTTCTTCGGATGTATTTCCCAGACAAGGACAGCCTGCAACTNCCTTGTTCAGACCTGCAGCAGAGGGAGGTGGAGGAGGTAAGAGAAACATCTATGCAGATACCAGGAGTCAGTGAGGAAGGAGGGGCAGGGAGACAACTAGAGCGGAGATTCCCCTGCAGCCCGCGGGGAGAGGGCANATGATCCTGAGAAATAAAAACTCAGGGATCATTTTCTTCGGATGTATTTCCCAGACAAGGACAGCCTGCAACTCTGCTCCCCTGGACTAGCTCTCCGACAACCAGACTATGTCCAAAAAGGTAGATAACACCATCAGCACCCGCTGATGCCTATTCCAAGAAAAGACCTTTATTCTTTGGCTCCTGAGTGAATGACAGCATTTAATTTGCAGTGTTACTCAGAGTGGAGCTAAATCTCTGTCAGATTCATGCATCCAAAGGTAATGACTGGCTATAGCAATATTTCTTTACAGCATGCTAGCTTTCTAAATCACCTTTGGAAAGCATATTTCTCACTATCAATGGAAAAAAAAGCCTACCTGTTTCAGTATGTATAGATTGCCCTGTCAAAGTGACTGTTGACTGTCTTAACAGGCAACCTGAATCTCAACCTAGAAATAAAAGCTTACAGAGTATCCATATGAATTCAAACAAGACTAAACTTACACTACTGAAATACCAGGAAGAACAAACAGAGATCTAACTAGAATACTCATTGAGTAACTTTTCTGTTACAGTTCTCTGTGCCAGGGCATGAGAACCCAACAGTTTGACTGCCTGGGCTCAGGGTCAGCTTCAACGGTGCAGCTGTGCAGCCCTGAATCAGAGAACTATGTAGAAAGAGCAGTGTGAGAAAATTCTCTGACGAGCAAGGTCGTGTGCCCCTCAGCAGGAGCTGCTCTGAAGATCAAGCACTTGCCTTTGCTCCTACTGTCGTGGCCATGCCTGGCTGTGTACCTCACTGATCTGGGCCAGACCCCAACCTGCTGCTTTGACTTCCTGGCTGATCTCAGACATGCCTTGTGTGTTGGATCTGTGTGGCAGGGCTTTGGTAGCAGTGGAGGGGGCTACAGGGGCGAAAGACCCCTGTACGAAGCTGCTAAAAGCTCTCCCAGCTCCAAGTTGGCCCCACCTTGGGCTGAGGCCGGGCCATTTATAGACAACAGATGCGCCTCTGCAATAACATATTTAAGAAGGGGACAAAGGAGCCCTTGTTCAGACCTGCAGCAGAGGGAGGTGGAGGAGGTAAGAGAAACATCTATGCAGATACCAGGAGTCAGTGAGGAAGGAGGGGCAGGGAGACAACTAGAGCGGAGATTCCCCTGCAGCCCGCGGGGAGAGGGCAGGCTGTGCTCTTGCAGCCCACGGAGGATCGCAGTGCAGCAGACCATGAATGACCATGGCAAGGCAGAGATGGACCTGCAGCCCATGGAGGACCCCACGCCAGGAGAGGTGCCTGCTCCTGAAGCAGACCGCGACTCTGTGGGCAGCCTGCACTAGGTTGGAGCGTTCCTGAGGGACTGCACCACGCGGGAAGGACTCGCATCGGAGGGGTTCATGAGGGACTGTCTGCCATGGGAAAGACCCCGTGCTGGAGCAGGGGAAGCGTGTGAGGAGCCCTCCCCACCTGAGGAGGAAGAGCGGCAGAGACAATCTTTAGTGAACTGACTGCACCCCAATTCCCTGTCCCCCTGCGCTGCTCAGGGGGAGGAGGGAGAGACATCGGGAGTGAGGCGACTTGAGCCTGGGAAGGAGGGAGAGGTGAGAGGGAGGGTATTTATTTGTGTTTTAAGATCTGTTTTTTTGTGTCCCCTTAACCTACTCTTTTGATTGATAACTTATTAAATTGAAATTTTTTTCCACAAGTTGAGTCTGGTTTCACCAGTGACCATAACTGCTTACTGAATCCTCCCTGTCCTTGTCTTGATCCACCAGGTTTCATTACATTTTCTCCTCATCCCAGTGTGGGGGGAGGAGTGAGTGAGCGGCCGTGAGGTTCTTTCTTGCCAGCTGGGCTCAAACCACGACACCTTGTCACTGTGGATGTGCCTACTGATCTGTACTCTTGGATAACCTTGGTTACCCTCATCAGATCCACTCTACTTTTCTACTGTGTGACTGTGCCCTCACTGTGTCCGTGAGGCCCCTGCCCTGCCTACCTCACCTTGGCTCTTATGTACTGGCTCATCGTCCCGTATGGAGTAGCTCTGGCACACGGACACTTTGTTCTCCATCTGTAAAAAAAGAAGTCAAGTCATACTGTTAAAACTGCTGTCACCTGGCAGTGATTTTGTGCAGCGCATTGTTGTCATGGTCCTTCACAGGCTGCAGGTCCATCTCTGCCTTGCTGTGGTCCTCCATGGGCTGCTCCACCGCGATCCTCCGTGAGATGCAGGGGCACAGCCTGCCGTCTCCCAAAGGGCTGCAGGGGAATCTCTGCTCCAGCCGTCTCCCCCACCTTCTTCCTCGCTGACTCCAGGTATCGGCACAGATGTTTCTCTCACATCCTCCTCCTCCCTCTGCTGCAGGTCTCAAGGAGGATTCCTTTGCCCCCTTCTTAAGTATGTTATCGCAGAGGTGCATCTATTTTCTCTAGAAGGCCATGCCTCAGCCCAAGGTGGAGCCAACTTGGAGCTGGGGAACTTTGAGTAGCTTCTTACAGGGGCCACCCGCCTATGTAGCCCCTGCCCCCGCTACCAAAGCCCCACCACACAGACCCAACACAATTGTGCCTGAAGCTAATGATGAAGCTTAAGAAAAGTCTTTAGCAAGTGTGGAGCACATTAACACCCTTCTCAGCGCAATGAACCATAACAACATCGCTCCCTCTGATCTTTTCTATTATCATCTGAAGACTTCAGTCTGGTTTTTAACCATTTTTATTTGGAAAATCCAGGTATCTCAGCAACCACACTCTCATCCTCCTACAAGCTGCTAAGAGAACTTTTTCTATTTGGAATGTAGTAGATGTCCAAAGCTCCAATTCAGAGAGGGAATTCAAACATATATAACCTGAGGCATGTCTGCTGTCCCCAAAAGTCAATTGGACTACTGCCATGGTTCAAAGTTATGCATAAAGCTTAAGCACCTTTTTAATCATGAACAAAATAGGAAAGATAAAGTGTTCGTACTCAATTTTTCTCAGCTGTAGAATCGGCTGCTAGAAGAGATTTGACAATCTAAAATCTAACAGCTTTTAGAGTGCTCTACTACCTCCTTTTTAAAGTTTCTGTTATATCTCTTGAATGGCAGCAGAAGGCGGCAAAATTGTCAGTAGCAAAGAAGAGAAAAGGAAAAAAGACTGTTAAATAGACCTAGCTGTTAAATAGCTACTACAGTAATAGCAATTGTAAAATAGAAAACTGATAAATAATAGTAGGAAAGAAAAAAATATCTATTTGATGCTGCTGCTTTCAACTGCATTTAATACTTTGCAGAAACAGCCAAATTCAGCCTTCATTTCATGAAGTCCCTGTAGAACATATTGGTACACAGCATCCTGCTAAAAGGTCAGTTTGCAAGAAGAGCAAGTTGCAAAGGTGGAGTGATTAAAAATATGACATGCAGCTCCTAATTTCAAAACTTTTAAAATAATTAAAATGTTTTCCATCAAAGCAAGAAGTAATAGTTTCCCATTTACACTGTAGATAACCAAGGAAAATAATTACATCATAACACTCAGGTAAATTTGTGTTTATGTCAGTACTTAGCATAAGACTCTTATTACACTAAGTCTGAATTAGCAATTTCATTAATACCACAAACAAGACAATAAAAGGGAACAGTGCAAAATTATTTACAGACCCTCTAAGAAATAAAACACTTTAATTGCCATGTCTTCTGAACATTAAAGCATATAAACAGCAAACATAATGCTGGACTCTTTCAGACAGCTTGGCCGTAGCCTTAGGAATCTGCAACTCTTTGCAAATAATGAACTTTCTCCTCAACCCCTCTCAAAATTGACAGTCACTGGTGATTTCCTTGCTGGAACAAGCATCAAAATGCTGCAGAGTACAACTACAGAGATTTGTCAAGTCTTGCATAAAGAGAGTGAACTTCAGACAACTGGTATATCACATTGTTTCCCCCACATGTAGGCCTACATTCCATTCACTCGCAGCGCTGAGCTGTGATGTCTCTTCTGTTTGTGACCCTGCAAGATCAGAGCACAGGGTTTCCCTCACTGTAAGTGAGAAATCCGAGAGGTTTCTCTGTGTGCCTAGGAACCATCGAAAAAAGGTGAGACACCTAACAGTAAATCAAACGCAGACTTTGAAAGACAGTGGTCTGTTTGAACTAGCAAAATTTCCTGAACACCAGAAAAGTTTGGCAAAAAGGACTACAAAAATCATTTAAGACTACGCAAGGAAGCAGGGCTTTAAGAACTAAGTAAATTTTGACTATAGTCCTCTTATTTTATTAAAGTGCAGTAATAAGTCCTATAGCTTGTCATTCAGACACCAGAGAGCAAATCATTCACCAGCATATCCCTGTCATCGACTGTACTGAATCTGCAGGATAAAGGAAAATTGTGCAGAGTTCATTCAAGATGTAGTAGAGAGGAATACAGCTCAAGGATGATTGTAAATGTTGTGCTAGAAGAACCGTGTGGATTGTAGACTGTCTCTTTAAATATCACGTCAGAAGAGTGAACCTCAAAATATGTTCCACTTTGTTTTTAAGAGGTACAGTTTCACGTAGGTGAAATATTGAAAAAAAATCCGTAACAGCTATTGCTTGCAGGCAGCTTGGGAATAATTTGACAAGTAACCATGTCTGTATTATCCACAGAGCTGATGGTACACCACTCAGGAGTTAGTGGATAGTCTGACCAAAGGTTATGACACACTTCAGAGAAGATTAAATAAACATATTGAATCAGAAAAATGTAGAAGCACTTTCAAAATGTACTATACTGGTCAAAAAGGACCATAAAACTGAGAAAACTAAAAATTACATAATCTTATGTTTATTGTATGTGAAAGTCATGGTCACCAATAGGAATACATTTGCATATACCAGCAAGGATTGCTTTTTAATACACAATTATTATTCACATTATCTAGGTATTAGAGAACCAACATGCTATAGTGAATACAATTGTATGATCAGCACATACGGAGCCCATTGTTATGTTTGAGAAAGATCCGCAGTTCAGCCAAACCTATGCAAACCCAGAAAACTTCAAGATGAATAGATTGATATAAAATGCCTTTAAGATAATAAAAGTATTATTAAGAAATCCTACGAAATAGGAAACAGATTCAGGCCATGCTGGAGAGCAGTATCCTAAAACATGTGCTATGGCTGGCTGAAAGTGTGCACTGGTTGAAAAGTGAAAGCTGAGAACCAGGTCTTTCATGTTGAGCAAATCAACAACAGAAATCAGGACAGATCTGATGCATATAAAATCAAAAAAAAAAAAAGATAAATACCAAAGTTAAGACAGAAATTTGAGACTATTAGTAACATTTAGGAGTAGAGATGCAGATAACATACTCACCAATCCTTTTTTTGGCTCAGAATAGTGCAGGTGCAATGTAAGTTTTTTCTCACATGAAGTAAAATATACAAAATAACATATTTTTAGGGAAAAAATACAACATTTGTGAGGAATTCTTTCAGAAAAGGCGATACGGAATTAGAACTTTCTGTATGAAACTGAAATCACTAGAAAAATATGTTTTCCAGTAAAACATCACACTAGGATCCAGAAGGCGATATAGAAACTGAGACAGTGGTTATGTACCACTAATAGAAACAGTAAAAGGGGCAGAGACACAATCCCTGTTTAGCTGGAATCTGTAGAGCTACTGAAAGACTTACCAAAACTTTTTGATTCTTAAAAAATGGTTAGGGGGAGGGGGGAAGTAGTAAAGTGAACAAGACCCCTCTTAGTAAAACACAGGGAAATATAAAGATTAAGGGTCGGAAGCAAAGCAAATCAGGAATGTAACAACAAAGGATTGACCAAATATGAAGACGCTAGCTATATGCATTCTTCTGATTTAGGCTGCTGCTTTAGTCAGAAGAAAGCTTTCCTACTCAAAGGTCCTGAATAAGAATCCCTTCTTTAGAGGAATCAAATATCATAATGCATACTCTACAAACCACACTAGAAATTTGGGAACAGTAATGAATGCCAAGACCCCAAACCAGACAGAACTGAGAAACCATCCATATTTCTCCTTTAAAGACCACATCATCAGGGTCTGTATCTCAGCAACATACCATATGCCTGTATCATCAAGAACAGTATTTTGTTACAAGACAATTTACACACTGGAACAGCAGAACCCTTCAAGTAGAGCAAACAGGACTATGTGGTTCGACTGTGGGGTAATCCTAAATAANATCATCAGGGTCTGCATCTCAGCAACATACCATATGCCTGTATCATCAAGAACAGTATTTTATTACAAGACAATTTACACACTGGAACAGCAGAACCCTTCAAGTAGAGCAAACAGGACTATGTGGTTCGACTGTGGGGTAATCCTAAATAAAGGATTACCAAAAGTCTTGCTGCTTCCACCTGCACCTTTTCAAGCAAGGTATCCTCCACAAATCTGCCTTTCTAGCAGACCTTTGTGGCTTTCTGGGTTTATATAAACTCCAAGAAACTCTCACTAGTTTCCTATGAATTCTCTGCATTTTAGTCAACTCTAAGGCATACTGTAGCTTTGATTCTGGATGCCAGTCCTTTTCCCCATCAAGGAGTCTGCCAGTTTCTAACAGTGCTGATGGTTCACTCTTTTTTGTGCTTCTGCTGCTTTTTGCCCAGATTTCCCAGCTTAGCTCGTCCAGTTACTTGTCAGGAAGCCACAGTTTCCACCTCCCTCCACATGGCTTTTTCTGGCCCTAACCACAGCAGCCAAGACAGGTAAACCAGCAGCAGTCCTCCGTATGGGTGCAATATACAATATAGGGTATCTCCAGTGATATAGTTTTAATTGCATGAGTTTTAATTAAGTCTGGTGCATGTGTGTTCAGATCCTGCTTAGTTCTTTTCCACTGTAAATTTACACAGTCACCTGTGAAATCAAATCATGCGGTTCAACCATTCACTACAGTTTGCCAAAGGCAGGAGAGTGTCATGAAGCCAACAGGCTTGTAGAAACTGTCTCTAACGATGATCAGAAATGACAAGCACTGTCAAGGGACATCCTCTGTCATAATATGTTGTTCAGCACATGCATGGTCATACTGCAGGAACATAGTTACAGCATCAGTACAGCCAAAACAAAAGCAGAATCTGAACACATATGTGCCAGACTTAATTGAAACTGACACAATTACAATTACATCACTGGAGATACTCCAAGCATTCATCTAAGACACTGATAATCATTCAGATTCACCAGGATAAGTGGATTAGATTAATTGTAACCACTAGTTTTAATGTAACTATATTATTTTTGGAGCAGTTTCACCCTGCCTATAAGTGGTCTAGGTATCTCACAGGTCATTCTTTGAACACAAAGTTCAGTACTTCCCTATCACCCCAGTTTAGTGATGGCATCTCACATTTTACGCCACAACATGACCTCTCTTCCGCTCCAAGACCCAGATAACATCTTGTGTCAAGAAAATTATAGAAAACTGTACCACACAACGCAATGCAACTCTTCGACAGTCCGACAGTAAAGGGAAATTGAAGCCCTATTCTCCAGCTACCACATTTGGGGAACATGCTCATGTCTTTTACTGTGCTTGTGCCTGTTACGTAGTCCAGCATGTAAGATCTAGCAGACAGGACTTTAGATTATGGAGAAATGTACTGGTCTAAGTTTTAGTTCTGGTTTATCAAAATGAATGGCAAACAGGTAGATTGAACACTAGAGAGAGTCTGCATAGCTCTATGAATTCAAGACCAAGTACAGAAATTACTGTAGCCAAGTACAATGTTTATTTCTATACTACCTATTTACATAGGAAATACATTTTTCAGAGTAGTCTAACATCTGGAACATTTTTGGTGCTATATCTTACAAGTAATAATATGACAAAAATAATATTTTTTAGACTTCATAACAAGATGAAGAAATCAATGGTCAATCAGGAAGGTTTATCCTTCTTCAACAGGTTTTTAAAACATGTACTCTGTTAAGTTTACCATTAATTCAAAGCACAGAAATCTTGATTAAAAGCATAGTTCATTTTGAATACTGAGGATTTAAATAAAATGTTTAATTATCTTTTTACTAGTTAAGTAACTTTCTATTATGGGCTATAAAGCTTTCTTCCTTTAAACAGTTTTCTAAATAAAGCAGACACAGAACAAAAGATACTTCTAAATTTTTGGCTTGCTATGCCTTAGTTTTCTGACTGAGAAGTCAGGCCACTGTGGTGAAGAGAATTAGTTACACAAGTCTAAGGCAGGACCCTCAGCTTTGTAATTCTTCGTAATTGTAAATTCCAAACTAAGCCTGCAGTGTTGGATCCTCAACAACTGCTCCTCTGCAGTGTCATAATCTGGAATAGGAAATGGGTATTTTTAATGAATGAAATTACACAGGTCATTAGTTTATAATTTGATTAAAGAATATTGTAGCTTACAGATTAATATGGCAAAAGAAGCCTTTTTGTTGTAGCAGGGAATGCAGGATTTCAATGAATAGCAGAGTCATTAATCTCTTAGCAAGCTTCCCATCTTATCTCTGTAGAAGAATTTTTGTATCTTTTACCTGGAGGTCAACTTTTGCTCTCAGAGCTATTACTGTTGACTCAGATCTGTGGATTCTTCCTAGTTTTATCAGATGATAGTATTAGTTCTATCTACTTGTTATTTTCAGAATATTTCCTAAGTAAGAATTTCAAAATAAAAGAAAATAATTTAATGTATAAATTCAGGTCATACATTGGGCTACAACCATACCACATAAATAATATGACAGATTTTGAGAAAAGCATAATCAATGCTTATCTTGCCATCTTCATCAACTTCTCACTCCTGTTCTAGAGCTACAGTCTAGAATTCATACAACTAAAATTTTTCCTTTAGATATTTCCTTTAGATATTCTTTTGAATGCTTAAACAGAATCATTTGCATCTCCATCCAGTTTTTACTGAACTCAACAGAACATGTTGACTAGGATTTAGAGAGGATGTTTTGTTTTCTCTGCCTCCTCTTTGAGTTAAATTTGTGCATTAAGATGTAGTCCTAATGGGTTCAGCTGCTACTTTATATTTAGTCTTGATGGAATTAGCTGCTATTTTATCAAGGCACACAGTCTCCCTCTTGACAAAGGAAAAAGACTTAATTGTAACAAACTAACTTTGACTAAATTTCTATCTGTTGCAGTGGAAATCAGTTGTAATTTCACCAGTAAAATCTATTAAAATTGGCATTTATCGAGCCATCATCTGCCTTGATGAAATACAGGAAGGTTGTGAGTAGGTACTGTCTCATCCTATTGGTTGCTCCAGGAGGGCACAATTCCCTCCTCTGCCTCTCTGAAGTAGAGGCTTACCCAGCTCCATCTTGTGTGACAGACTCCTTCAAAACTTGAGAAGGAGGAACAGATACAGTGAGAAGGAATAGATGAAAGCTAACAGAGAGAGTGTCTATGTATGCAGCAGCTGTGGGCAGTCATAGGGCATGGTACTTTCCTGTAAAGTATGGTCATGGGGTCTCATGCTTTAAGTGGCCAAATGAAGAAATCATAACAGACAGCAAATGTTATGAAGCTAGTCAAGCGAATAGAGAAGCAGACTCAAGGTCTTGTCAGACAGGTAAAAAGTCAAGATTATGAGAGTGGACTTGCAGCTTAAATAATTTTTCCCACTTGGGAACATCATGTTCCTGAATGAGAAACACCAATCCTGTCTGATGTTCTGCCTCCCAGTACATATCCTTACCACTGCCCGAGTGCCAGCATTATGCTTATATAGCCATATGATATCCAGTTCAGTGAAATCTGCCATATGAAAATATATTTTAGGAAAATATATTATACCTTTCCAGGTGAATCTCTTTCTCAGTTTCAGTTCAGCTGTACTCCATGTAGGGGTACACCCCGTAAAAGTTGTGAATGTGCAGCTGCAGTTAAGAGCAAGAAAAGTACCATCCCATTAGCAGTAACCTGCAATGAAATTGGGCTGAAATGATCAGGAAACTTAAGTTTATGCATACACACTTCTACCTTTCTGCTTGCCTTGGCTGCATGTTCTCAGCCTCTGCCTTGCCCAAGTGCTGTGGGTGTGCTAAGTAAAATTGCAGTACTCTACCACCACAAGATAGGATTTATTTTTCCATTCTCCCCTCTCAATGTGATCCTTATGGTCTAATTCCTCAAATTCCTCTGGTTTATCTCAGCATTTTCTATGATGTAAACTCCCTTACTAAATCCAAGAGGAATAAAAGAAAACCACAACAAAAAAAATTTCCACTGTGAGCTCAAATGAGCCTTCTAATAAGCAGAAGGAAAGTGAAACTGGAGTAAAGGAAGAGGTAAGAAGTGGTAACTTCCTCTTTCAAGAGCAGCTCCACACTATCAAACTGACTTAGTCTTTTGTGATCTCATCTAAAAAGCTCTTTTCATACCTTCTCCCCAAGAGACCACTATCAGCCTTTGACCATGTGTAGGTCTCTGAATGCTAACTGTCATATCTATGTAAGATCTGCAGCATACAATTGTTCTACAAAACTGTTCTGCACAAGTGAAATCTGAATGAAATCTGTTATTAACATTTCATCAGCACTTACTGTTCTCTTCAAGGATTTCATTTTTTTAAGTATCCTGGGATGTGCTTACTGAAGTGGGAATATTTTTTTTTTTACACAAAACCTCCACATTCTGAAGGAATTGTTATTCTGACTTCAGTAGCAAAATAACTTCGGGAAATTTCAACCCCCTTCACTTCCATGTCTTATCATTCCTGTACCACTGATGTGATTTGCCACCTCTTCAGTTATGTTAACAGAGCAGTTTTTCTGACTGTGCTGGTTAACCAGAAAACTGAAACACTCTAGATTAAAAGTAGCCCTCTGAAACAAAGGACCATCTTTAATCCAGGCCATTGCTGTCATCTGCTTCTACTACAGACTCATAAACAGTTGTCTCAGTATACTGGAGGAGGCAGAGAATTGTGGTGTGCAGTTGGAGAATTTCTTAGGATGGTTGCACTCCATAAATCAATGTATTATATACAGTCCAGTTCATCACACTTAAAAATGTCTGCAATAGAACTGAGATTAAAACTTCTGAATTGAGGTATCTTCATGTATGTATCTAGATGAGTACTAGGTGTATAAACTCTAGGGCAGTTAATGGAGAGAAAGACAATTTATGCACAGAGAAATTCAGATGACTTCAGCTGGAAGAGATACCCTAAAGCACCTATGTCCACCTATGTCTATGGAGAGAAGGATGACCAGGGAAACTACATGCCAGTCAGCCTCACCTCTATCCCCAGAAAGGTGACTGAACAGATCATTATGGAAGTCCTCTCTAAGCATGTGGAGGAAAAGAAGGCTATCAATCAGGAGTAGTCAACATGGTTTCACCAAGGGGAAATCCTACTTGACCAATAAGATAGCCTTCTATGACAGCATGGCTGGCTGGGTAGATGAGAGGATGTTGTCTATCTTCACTTCAGCAAGGCTTTTGACACTGTCTCCCACAACATCCTCACAGGTAGGCTTAGGAAGTGCGGGTTAGATGAGTGGACAGTGAGGTAGATTGAGAACTTACTGAATAGCAGAGCTCAGCGGGTTGTGATCAGTGGTGCAGAGTCTAGTTGGAGGCCTGTGACCAGCGGTGTTCCCCAGGGGTCAGTACTGGGTCCAGTCCTGTTCAACATATTCATCAACAAACCTGATGAAGGGACAGAGTGTACCCTCAGCAAGTTTGCTGATGATACAAAGCTGGGGGGAGTGGCTGACTCACTGGAAGGCTGTGCTGCCATTCAGCGTGACCTGGCCAGGCTGGAGAGTTGGGCGGAGAGGAACCT
>VZSC01009429.1:317269-330511 GCA_013398225.1 Steatornis caripensis
AGAGGGAGAGGGAGAGGGAGAGGAGAAGGATACTTCAGTTGGAAGGGACCTACAATGATCATCTAGTCCAAATGCCTAACCAATTCAGGGCTCAGCAACATTTAAAGCACGTTACTAAGGGCATTGTCCAAATGTCTGTTAAACACTGGCTTGGGTCATTGACCACCTCTCTATGAAGCCTTTCCAGTGTTTGGCCACCTTCTCAGTAAAGAAATGCTTCCTAATGTCCAGTCTAAACCTTCTCTGGTGTAGTTTTGAACCACTACCACACATCCTGTCACTGGATCCCAGGAAGAGACCAGCACCTCCCTCTCCACTTCCTCTCCTCAGGAAACTGTAGAGAGCAATGAGGTTGCCCCTCAGCCTCCTTTTTTCCAAACTAGACAAACCAATAATCCTTACAAGCTCCTCACAGGAGCCCTTTCACCAGCTTTGTTGCCCTTCTCTGGATACATTCAAGGACCTTCACATCCTTCTTGAATTGTGGCACCCGGAACTGCACACAGTACTGAAAGCCAGTACTGTGTTAACTGAACTTGAGATGCTTTCTCTGACTACCTTAGGTCTTTCATCACCTACTGAAGATGAAAGGCACCACCACAGAGCTTTTGCATTCTTTTCCCCTTCCATGGAGAGAGATGTTTCAGTTGGCTGCCTAAAGATATGTGGAATTAATCCAGACCAAGTGGCTTGTGTAAATAAACTGGAACTATGTAATTCTCACAAGGAGCTACACAAAACAGAAACTCCAAGATTTTCTAAATTTCAGTCTCATGAGGATGAGAATGGTAGTTACTTATGAACTAGTCTTAATTAATTTTTTTAGGAAGTTCCTTAGGTTTTTGCCTATAGAATTAAAATATGGAAACTTTTTATCAAATTTACATCTATAGAAAATTAGTTGATATGCTTTTCACTCATTCATTTTATTCTGGCCAAGTAAGCTATCCTTGATTTAAGCTAATATTGAAGACTAAACCCAGCTTTCTTAGAATTTTATATGCAACTTCCACAATAAACCCTGTAATAAAATAAAAAAAATATTAGGTGATGCTTCCATACTAGGGAAAAAAATTTATACTTAGAAAAAAAATTTGTTTCCATGGGAAACTAAATATGGACACTCAATATGATCCACCTGAACCAACTGGACTCCTGAGAGTCTATAAACACAAGCATGAGCAATAGTAGCCTCCACAGCTGTAAGAGAATTCAGTCAGTGAATTGTACTGAAGGATAGAAAGAATAACAACTTTCCCAGAATAATGTACACCTGACATAAGTCCTTAGTGGCTTAAAGTTTATGGAGCCCTATAAGAAACTGGCATTAAAAGGTTGTAGCCAGGAATAGGGTTGAATACACTTCTAAGGAAAGGGAAAACCAGTCTCTTCATCCTGACATCCTGACCTGGAACCTAGCTTTTACCTAGGATCCTCCAAAGGCACCATGCACTTGTAGGTACTAAAGCCTGCCAGAGATGAACTGCGAACTGAGGTTGAACCTTCTATTTTCTTTGTAACTACTTGTTTGATTCCCTTGAACTCAATGCTGTATACTGAGTCCTAGCCTTTTTCTCCTCATCTTGTTAGTGGCTTAAAAAAAAAAAAAAGTCTTGTAGCTTCTTTGCTTGCTTTCATAAATTTTGAAGACCCTCTGGAACCTTCTTCTGCTTCTTTTACTTACCATCTGAAAAGAAGGATTCTTGCTTTAGTAATAGGAGCAAACATGACAGCGACCCTTAAGTTTTGAGGGTCTGTATTTGAGAGCTGCAGCTGTAGATAGGGCTCTTTCTCCTTTTTGCTGAATAGGCTCTGACTGGAAAATCTGGCTTTGACAAAAAATATGCTTGGGAAGAATTAGTGCTGTAAGGAGGGAGAAGTCACATATGCCTTATCAAAACCACATTTGCACAGCATCTCAACTTGTAAGCTTTCCACAAAAGGTAGAAAAATAATAATCAGATATTCTTCCCATGAGATAGTAACTAGTCTGTAACTTAAGGGAGACCCACTAGAAGAAAATACGCCCTAATGAGGAATGTTAAAGGGAAAAGAAACAGAAAAATATGGAAGCTGGATCATTTCTGTAATAGTTGGATATGTTCATTTCAGATAGACTGTAGTGTGACCAGTTAGCTACCTTTGTATGAACTGCCTTGTAAACAAGATAAATGATGCACAATAAAGATAACAGCCTCATATAAACCATCTCAAAATTTATCTTTAACAACCTTACCCTTTTATAGTTAGGGGCAGATATTTAGTACTTGCTAATCTAAATTTATTTTGTCAATAAACCTTTACTGCCAATTTTTAATTTACACTGAACATATAATACTCTCAAGTTGGCAGTCCTCACCAGTGGGAAATATTTCATACAGACTAAATCTAATATAAATGACATAATGCTATTCATTTAGTTTCAATTATTATTAAAGCTTGCTTAGTTAATCCATCTGCTATGTCCTTTATGCACTGTATTTGATGAATTCTTTCAGAAATGGCTGTATGAAGTGGTCTAAGACAATAAATCAGAAAAGAACTCTTGTCCTATACCTATAAGTCTCTCAAACTGTGTAAGTGGGTAAAGCAAATAATTAGTCATTAACCGTAAATGGGACATATTTCCCATTACCATATCTTTGGGTAGAATCAGTAGATACTTAAGAAATTGTAATCTCTAACCTTTACAATAATTAAAATTTCTAGGAAATCCCAATTTTGTCTAAAGAAAGTCTGTAAGTGCTATAGGGTTGAATTGTTCAGTCTCAGGTGTTTAAATTTCTTATAAGTATAATTTGGATTCAACACAAAAAAAATCAAGATCTCATGTTCAATCCCTCAAAAAAAAAAGATAAGAGTTAGTAGATCCCATTATCATTATGCTATTAATATCTCTTGCCAACAGATAGAAAGGCCCGTTAAATCCACAATAGTCCAGCGGCAAAACACATTTAGTACCACCAAGTAAGTTCTTGCTGAAAATTATTTTCCATAGTGAACTCTTAACTCCTCTGAAGGGATGTAAACTCTAATGTACAGTGCAATGCATTCACTTAACGAAAGAAAAAATAATTTTCCAGCAATACTATCATTCTCTTAATCTTTCAGATCTGAGCTACCTGACACGCTGAAGTTTTGACTTACTCTCAGTATTTATTCCATGGATCAAAGACATTCATGCTCAGCAAGCTATATGCTAAACCACTTTCTTTTTAGGGAAAAAAAATCGACTAAAAACAAATAAAAAAAGAAGCAAAGAAAAAGACCAATGACATTACCCGCCCCTCCTCCCCGCAAAAAAAAAAACAAAAACAAAAATTGTAACAAACCAAATATGGATTATGAGACAAAATTATCCCCTGGTAATAATCTTAGTATAAAACTTACTAAACTGTTTATTTGGATCCAACTTTATCAATTCCATAGGATGAAAATTCACTTTCCTACCTATAAATGTCACTTTGTAATCAGCTTCTTGATATTTTCTTTCATTGTTTAGAAATACTGAGTAGCTCAGGCTACTTACAGTTTAACTAAGTACATCGATCCACGCTATTGCTCTGTTCTATTGGAATAAGATTTTTTTTTAAGCTCCTCTAGGACAGGAACTTTCCATTACCTCGCAGTGATTACCTACATACTACCAGAGTATGCTAATTTACAAATAATTTGGGTTTATTTCTGCCTAAGCCATGCAAGCCAGTTTTGCAGCATGAGTTTTTAAAGGTAAAGATCTCCAATATCAAGAGGGGACCATCCCAATCAGTTTTTCGAAGAATGCAAATTTCTAAGCCATAGGGCAGAACCTCAGATCTTTTCCAGTCTTTGTGTAATACTGATCACTGGTCTAAAAATCTCTAGGGGTTTCCCCTAACACTCATACCCATTCTTGTCTCTGCTGTAGTGCTCAGTCATGATGGAGAATAAGTATATACCGTGGGAAACTGAACAGAAACACTGATGCTTCTGTAGGCAGAAATTTAAGGAGCTTGGAAGCTGCTGCAACAATCAGGTCACAGGCTAGAAAGGTATCAGGAACTNATTATGCTATTAATATCTCTTGCCAACAGATAGAAAGGCCCGTTAAATCCACAATAGTCCAGCGGCAAAACACATTTAGTACCACCAAGTAAGTTCTTGCTGAAAATTATTTTCCATAGTGAACTCTTAACTCCTCTGAAGGGATGTAAACTCTAATGTACAGTGCAATGCATTCACTTAATGAAAGAAAAAATAATTTTCCAGCAATACTATCATTCTCTTAATCTTTCAGATCTGAGCTACCTGACACGCTGAAGTTTTGACTTACTCTCAGTATTTATTCCATGGATCAAAGACATTCATGCTCAGCAAGCTATATGCTAAACCACTTTCTTTTTAGGGAAAAAAAATCGACTAAAAACAAATAAAAAAAGAAGCAAAGAAAAAGACCAATGACATTACCCGCCCCTCCTCCCCGCAAAAAAAAAAACAAAAACAAAAATTGTAACAAACCAAATATGGATTATGAGACAAAATTATCCCCTGGTAATAATCTTAGTATAAAACTTACTAAACTGTTTATTTGGATCCAACTTTATCAATTCCATAGGATGAAAATTCACTTTCCTACCTATAAATGTCACTTTGTAATCAGCTTCTTGATATTTTCTTTCATTGTTTAGAAATACTGAGTAGCTCAGGCTACTTACAGTTTAACTAAGTACATCGATCCACGCTATTGCTCTGTTCTATTGGAATAAGATTTTTTTTTAAGCTCCTCTAGGACAGGAACTTTCCATTACCTCGCAGTGATTACCTACATACTACCAGAGTATGCTAATTTACAAATAATTTGGGTTTATTTCTGCCTAAGCCATGCAAGCCAGTTTTGCAGCATGAGTTTTTAAAGGTAAAGATCTCCAATATCAAGAGGGGACCATCCCAATCAGTTTTTCGAAGAATGCAAATTTCTAAGCCATAGGGCAGAACCTCAGATCTTTTCCAGTCTTTGTGTAATACTGATCACTGGTCTAAAAATCTCTAGGGGTTTCCCCTAACACTCATACCCATTCTTGTCTCTGCTGTAGTGCTCAGTCATGATGGAGAATAAGTATATACCGTGGGAAACTGAACAGAAACACTGATGCTTCTGTAGGCAGAAATTTAAGGAGCTTGGAAGCTGCTGCAACAATCAGGTCACAGGCTAGAAAGGTATCAGGAACTATTTAGATGTCTTTCTCAGAGTATAATAATCACTACTATGACAAATCTGAGCATCTGGAGCATTATTGATAAAAATGCTTACAGTAATAGGAGTTGAGAGAAAGCACAGAACACTATTATACACATGTTTTTTGAAAACAAAGAAAGGAGAAACTTAGTTTTGCAAAGTTGAAACCATCAGTGAGATTTCTTCTAAATACAATACAAATAAGTTCACTACATAAAATAAATATTAATTATTACATTATTCATTTCTAATTGTAATGGCAATTTCCAAACTATACAAAAAATGTTACTCTGTATTATGAAATACTGGGATAATATAAAGATACTATCTCTTCCAGATTTTTCCCAATCCAAGACTATAACTCTAGAAAACAAATGAGAAAGGAGTGAAACTGACAGACAGTCAAGATAATGGCAGAAGCAATACTTCTTGGTTTTGAAATATTCATCATTACTGTGGTCTTGGTAATCTCAGATATCCTACAGTCTAAGTGGTTTTAGAGAAGGTAGGCTATTATTTATTTATTATCAATAAATATGTACTTATTATAAATTACTATGACAGCATTCATCTTTGAACACTGAAATATTAGAGGGACAATATCACATGTTGTAAACCAGTTAGTTGCCCAAGACCATATCCAGATGGCCTTTGAATACCTCCAAGGATAGACACTCCACCACTTCCCTGGGCAACCTGTGCCAGTACTCAGTCACCCACACAGTGAAAAAGGGTTTCCTTACGTTCAGACAGAACTTCCCATGTTTCAGTTTGTGCCCATTGCCTCTGGTCCTGTCGCTGGGAACCACTGAGAAAAGCCTGCATCAGAAAGGACTATAGATATTCTCTTAAAGGTGAAACAATACAAATAGCTCCCAGCACTCAAAACCAGAACCTTTCTAGCCAGAAAAGAGCTTTTCACAGATGCTTTATATTATATGTATCATCTGAGAAGAAAAATGTATGTCATTATAGCAGTGCTTCTGGCCGTTTCAGAGTAGAGTTGGGGGAGGATTCATTCTCCAATTAACTGTAGAATAAAGTGAATCAAGAGTCATGGAGTATTTAGTCTTTGTTAAATGAGCTTGAAATTTATGTAAAGTGCTAGAAATTAAAAAGAATGGAGAAAGAACTTTTTATTTGTTACAGAACAAAACACAACACTAGAGTTGTAGCAATATAGCTCTGCACTTTGTTTCAGCAAGATGTCTCGTTCTAATAATGGAGAGATTTATTTTAGGACCAAAACACAGTTCAGTCTGCACGTCCATGCAGCTCTATCTTAGATTATTCATTACTCATTATTGTAAGGTTTGAGAACATTTCTTTTACATATGCCAGAAGGGTTGTTAATTGTAATGGCAACATGATGTTGTGAACACCTGCACTTACAACATGGCCAAAACCCAATTTACTTCTCAGGGATCATCATCAAAGCAGTCTGCTAATAATACCTTACAGTCATGAGCAATTGAGACAACTGGATTATTCATAAATGTGAAGTCGCAGAAATAATATAGGTAGGATTAAAAACTAATTTTTGGAAAGCTAACATTTCTTACCACTCAGAAAAAGAACAGCTGACAAATGATAGAACACTATTCATTATGAGCTATGATGATAAAATAAGTACTATTGTTTGTTGCTATTACATGCCATATCTACTAATTTTCACAGACTGTCAGAGAGCAAGTGTGTTGTTACAGATAAATATGATTAATAAGAATGATTTTATAATGAAGCCCTAATACATTTATTAGTCAAGAGAATAAAGTATGCTTCATAAAGAGCATTGTTCAGAGTTTTCAATCTAGGCAATCAAAGAAGTGTTGAGATTTTTTGCTGTATATCATTGAGTCTGGAATCACCTTTTAGGCTTGAATGCCTTTGTAATGGTAGATGCAAACTGCATGCACATTAAAAATTCCTGAGGATAATGAGCCTGCTAAAGAAGATCCTTCTGATATGTTACAGAAGTAAAGCTTCAGTAACAGATACCTTACGAAAAGTCAGTGTTCACACTAACCTAAATGACTGTGAAAGTGCAGTATGGTACAATGGCAAAATGTTCTATGCTGAATTTTAGTGAGAGAAGAAATAAGACTCCAAACACCATTCTGAATGTGGTTCACATCTCCTCTCTGAACATGGTGATGATCAGAAGATATCACAGGAAAAAAATCTTGCAAATCAATCTTAATGCATTAAAAGAGGTACTGCAAAAGTACCAAACAAAGCCAAGAGGGTGTCAGTGCAGAAGAGCGTTAGCTGGTCTGTCATAACTTTACGCATACACAGGACAGAGAAAGTGTCCCCATGAACGCACCTACACATGTAAGAGAGAAACGGAAACATTTGCAACTTTCCAAATAAAATATTTATTATATTTAAATGATCATTTTACTACCAGTTTTCTTATAGATATGAACTATATGAATGACCTATTATTTATTTCTCATGAGTCATAAGTAGAAATCAACATAGAGGATCAAAGACAACAATTATAGAATGAGTTTTAATTTGCTGGTGTTTAGAAGCTTAGCATATATTGGTAACAATTCACCACCACTGCAAGATAGCAGAAATCAATCAAAATACAGCTCTTCAAACTGAGCCAACCACAGATAAGTGGGGTTCTTGCAGACATACATCCCTTCAAAGTTCTTAACAGTATATGTAGATGGTATCATTCAGTGCTAAACAGTTTTCACAGATCCTGGAAGCTGGACTTGTTAACTTTGCATATTAAAGTGTTCACTAAACCAGTTAGTCCTCTACACCAATTAGATAATACAGTGCCAAAACCAGATACCTAAGACATCTTTAAAACTATAAGCTCTTTGTGATTTTGAAAACTCAACTACACATCTAATTAGCTGAGTATAATTAAAGCTCAGATTCCAATCTCATAGCTTCTGCCTTTTCTTCTTCAACCAATAGTAAAACATCTGTTTCAAAATTTATCATATTTAAGAATCCCTACTGAGGAGGTAGCAACGTGTAATTCCCAGCAAAGATTTATGCTTTCCATGTCTCAATTATCTGAAGGAGAGTCAGATCTAGGTTGTATAAATAATTAGGAAAACAGAGATAACAGAATCATTACAAAGCATATGAGCATCTGTTTGCTAATGATTGATGAGAGGAGGTATACTACAGAGAGTACCACTCTTTGTCGGGATGAATTGCCTTTTCTTTCACAAGCATTTATTTTTTGAATCTATTGTGATATTAAAATGTAATATCATTCATCTGAAAGGCCTCATTTAAAATAAGGTGCATGTAATCTTTCCTGAGAATAAACAAGCTAAATTTAGATTGAAAGGCCAGGGAGATATAAAGGCAGGTAATGGAAAATTTTATTCTGCTCAGCTGACAATTTATTTCTAATTTTGTTTTTTATTGTTACCAACAACGAAAAGAGACTTCAAGGGACTTCTTTGCCTCACTACCTAGTTTTATTAAATAGGTCTTAGGGTTATTACTGAAATTTTTATAAAAATTCAGTATGTGTCATCCTGAAAAAATACTTATGAAATCTTTAAAGAAAGAATAAATGTATCTTTAAATGATCTGCTCAATCATAGTGTTGAAGCTGGTCATTCTGTACTGATGAAAGTACAGAATCATAAAAGTGGCAGGCCCAGAAGAGGTAGCAATGGATTTAATATCTCACTTGTTAAATTCTATGACCCATATTATTCAGATCAGAATAGATGCTTTCAAAAATATACCAAATTAAAGTTAGAAACCAAATACAGGACATTTGAATTTTGTTACTCTCTGGACAGTGCAGAAACTTTATGCTCTTAACAACAACTAAGAAAAAGAAAAAGCAAGAAATTCTCTTCACCAAGGAACAGTCATTCTTTTAGATTACACTTCACTAGAAATGAAAGTAGAATAAAATACTTAAGACCTAGAGACCAAAATAGAATTGTCTTTTGAAAATGACTGTACATACAGATACAACAGCCAGCAGTTGTACACCTTGATTCAAAACACCAGTATTTAAATTAGAAGTAATTTAAATTCCACAAAACCTCACTTTCATCCTTGAGCATTCCCATAGAAAGAAAACAAAGTGCAAAACATATCCCATCAAAGCTTCTTTAAGTTCCATTACAGAAAAAATCACCAAGACATTCCTAAATATATAGAAAATAAGAAATTAATGAACAACTTCAATGACATAGGTTTCGACTGAATAAATTCTTACACAACTGAGACTATATTCTAAAGTAACTAATTTAAGCATCTAAAATATAAGTGCCTCACCTGAGCAAAAAGAGGACAGTGAAGGTCATCTTCCTAAGGCACAGACTGAAAGTCAGTATGCAGCAAATGGAGAGCAGCACATTATCTCTGGCAATTTCTTCTTCATCTACCTATGATTTCCACCACTCTAGACTGATCTGCAGGACCATGAAGAAACACCTGATGCATTCACAAACCTGGAAGTATTCCAGTGTAATAGCAAAAGCCTTCATGCCAGATTTAGGGTATTGAGATTTTCTAAACTGCTAATCTAGTACTAGCAGGAGGGGGAAAAAAAAAAAAAGGAAAAAAAAGAAAAAGGCAAAAAACTCAAAAGCTCCTCCTCAAGAAATACAAAGCTAAATGATAATTTTTGCTAGGCCTTAGTATAATCAGAGAAGAAAGAAGAAGAAAGCATATATTTATTAACATAAAAGTTTTGTACACTGTAACAGAGAGTTCCCAGCTTGCACCCAGGCAATCCATTGATTCACAGCCATGCTGGCAGAAGCAGAAGTTCAGATCCAAATCTATAAGGGTTAAACAGTAAGGTTGGCCCAACCATGCCTAAGGGTGAGTTGGGCAGGACCTGTGAGCAATGAAGATGAGTAAATGGGCTTGATCAGCAGCCAGTCTCAAAGTCTTCTGAATCAATTGGACAGTCTCAAGCTCAGGGGCCTCTGACCGGCATGAGATGGGAACGCATCTCCATGCCTAGGCAGAGAGATAGGAATATCTAGTAGTTCTTGATGATCCTGCCCTGGGTAGGATTTCCAAGGTAATGGCTCCCTGGAGACTCCCTTTTGGCACCAGAAGCAGCCATCTGCCATCCCCAACACAGTCCAGGATTAACAGCAATCTGTTATTCACTGCTGGCACTTCCTCAGAGTTTTTTAACTTAAGAACCTTTTTTTTTTTTGTTAAGACATGTAATTCTAAAAATACTTCATAAGAATCAATGTAAGTTTTTCATATGAATATGAGGTCTGCACTTAGCAAAAAGGCAGTGGGAGTGAGAGAGACACAAAGAAAAAGAGAAAGGCAGCAAAGCACATAGGTCCAAACCTGACACCAGGGACCTTGGCTGGGCTCACCACAAAACTTAAAGACAGGTATAAGTGTCCTTACTTTACTCGTAAGAGAAAGTGAAGCAGTCACTGTCCCATCTACTCTCTCTCACACTCTTTCTTTTGCTAATGCTCTCAGAGACTTCTGTCTTTAGCCAGTCATCCCTGTTGCAAATTTCCTTAAATTGACATTGAATAATCTTCCAGATTTCAGGAGATATCAGAGGAATTACTGGAATATAGTCCTGTTTAATGAAATTGAGGGTTGCTAAATGAATAAGGACTGACTAAAGATATGTTTCTTGCTCATAGTAGAAATCCTGTTATACCAGCAACTATTTCTAGGATACCTTATAACAAAATATGTATGATAGTACATATCCCATGCCTGTATTTTATTTTCTTTAAAATAAGACTCTGAATTTATGAAAATTGCAATTTGTGTGTGTATGTATGTGCTTTACAGGGAATGTAGACCTTAGCCTGCTCTTGACATTAGAGATCCCAAATGCACAAGCACTATTTGAACTAATTTCCCAAAATCAGTTCTATTTTTGCAATCTGAAGGAGCACTGAGATTGTCACCTGCAAAAGCCCTACACATAACAGTGTGCTTTAGTTACAGTGTAGTTCTTTAAAAACTAGCTTTAATTGGGATCTTATTTCTGTGTAGAGCACCTTTGAACTTTTCTGAAAATTTGGGAACTGAATGAGAGTAGGAAAAAGCTTCTTCGCATGTATCAGGTATAGCTGGTAGGGTTTGGCAGCAAGGGCTGCAGGCTGCCCTGTGTGGGACGAGGCCATGAACTCCCTTGTGCCAGCTACCGCCAATTCCAGACAGCTCTGAAATGGATGGAAACAACACAAAAGCCATGAAAACTGAAACCAAAGAGAGGAGCGTGTAGTGCTTCTGCTGAGTGTTTTACCCTAGCTGCTAGGGTAAAACACACATGAGGAGACAAGGGCGGAGGAACTGGAGGAGACATATGGATGGGGACATTGTTGGGATACAGCTGGAGATGTGCTCTTGGAAGAAGGGGCTCCAAGGAATTGCAGGGACACCCTCTCAAACGGATGACCCACACCCACGCCAGGGCAGGGACACTCCTGAGGAACAGTGGCCTATGGGCAACATTTGTGGGGCAGGAACACCCCTGATCTATTGTGGCCATGTGTGACATACTAGGGCAGGGATATCACCAAAGGTGTCCTTTGGAAAGGGATTGTGAAAAAGGGTTGACATTATAACATAACAATAATTAATATCAGCATAATTGAGAGTGTTTCTACATCCATTTGATCATTTGTGTGATGATGAAAAAGTTTCCCAGGCTTTCAAACTTCTCATGGGAATTAAATTCACCACACACAAAAGAAAGAGTCTCATGGCTCTTAAGAGATCGCATAGTTCAATATATCTGTATGAATCTGAGTTACTCTGGTGAGTGTTACCTACATCTATACTAGTAAACTAGATAGTGCCAGGACAGGTTCTCAGGCACTGAGGCCATCCAATACAGTAATGATTACATTATGTATTATTAAGATCTCTTAGGTTCCAAAGGAGGTGGGTACATGCAAACTGCTCTTGGCAATGAACACTCATCCAGGCTGATTTCAAAACCACACCCAAAATTTGATTGACAAAAGACAAAAGTAAGTCATCATAACAATTTACAACGTAGATGATTAAGCTGCAGTGTTCAGCCTTGAATCCTGGCATCATTCAAAGTATAGGTAGAGTAACAGCCATTGAGCTTGTCTCTCAGCTACCACTGCATTTTTGAGACAGTAGAAGGCGTACCACTTAAAGCAGCTTGGAAAGTGCAAAGACTTGGATAATGAGAGATTAATATAAAGGAATGTCAACCTTCTATATGCCCTGTGTAATTCATATTTTTTTTTCTCTTGGAAAGTTTTCTGGGACAATTTCTGGAATGCTTAGCATTTCTTTCAGTGACTGAACAGTCTGTTGATAAGCTTGGTGGCTGAAATTACCTTATCCAGCAAAAACAGAGCTGAAAAAGAAATACTGCAAAATGAACATTCCTGAAGGAGGTAGCAAGACCTATGAAGTAAACACAACTTGGAGTAGAATTTTCTGTTACAAGAGCTTATGCAAGTCCTTTTGAAGGTATCTTTGCTGAGTTGAGAAGTTTAAATAATTTGCTTTTGCATAATATGCAATTAATATTACCTGAACTCAGGCAGTAGGGAGTTCTCCTGTTAGATGTAATATAAAGTATTTTAAATTAATTAAATTCGGACTAAGTGAACTGAAACATTCTAGTCTAAGCACCTAATTTGCCTTACAGCTGTGCATTTATAGACATTGGCAAAATAGGACAAATATGACTGTAAAATAAGATCAGATCATATTGTGTTGAAATATGATTTGTAGGTGAAATCACCTAAGATTAGAAATAATAACAGGAATCCGTAAGGATGTCATAATCAGCACAGGCCTGAAAAGGATGGTGTTAGAATATTGCAGATTTCTAAAGTGCAGTGTATCTAATCTCCCAGAATCCCTTCAATTGCATACAAACCTTCCACTTTCTTTATCTCACCACTTAAAAGCTCTCCTTTTGATTATAAATGAATGCATTTTCAATTTATTTGGAATGTCATTTTACTTACCCCCATGTCATGGGGGAGAGTGGTTAAGGTTTAACGGTCGCTCAAAGAATCACCATCAAATAT
>VZSC01009429.1:331850-353842 GCA_013398225.1 Steatornis caripensis
GAGAGCTCAAAGGGTCTCGCTTTAGAACCATTATTTATAGAATCGCAAGATGATTGACTTTGGTCAGTGTTATCATTTCATGGCCACAGTACTTATCAGATACTTAGTCTTGGCACCTCTCAGATGTGGGCTGCGACCCATGCAGGAGAAGATTTAGGTACGTTTCCTGGGTAACAGGAGTTCCGGAGATGGTCAGGGAGCGCCTAATCACTCCAACTCACTGTGATTGCAGCAGGGGTTCCAGGTGCAGTTAGGGAGTGCCTAATTGTCCCAACTCGCTGTGCTCATCCCGGGACAAAGAGGTACCGTATTACTTCATATCTCGGCTCACTGTACCAACAGGCAGGGTCGGAGAGTGCCCAACTATCCCAGCTCTTTGTTCTTGTATGGTGATGAATGATCTGACATTGCAATGCGGCTTGTTAGTAGGGGGAAGCGGGGCCTACACCACAACACCCTGCCTGACTTTCATGAGAAGGTATAATATAGTTCCAAATTATTTGCTGTAGAGCATTTGACTCCCAATTCTCCGAGAGTTTGGAGGAAAGAGGGAAGACAGGTTAATAGCTGTGTCTTTCTCTCTGTCTAACAGACATCTTTCATTCCAGAAGAGGAGGTGGATGTTGTTTGCTTATGCAAGGCCTTTGAGAAACTTGTCTAATTTCAATGTAGGGATAAAATAAGAAAGCAAATGAACTTTTAAGATTGATAGCAATCGACTTGAAATCTTAGAGAGTCAATACTTTTCCAAGAGTTTACATACAAAAGCTATTTAAGGAATGTGTGGAGACCAAGGACTCATAAAGAACACATAAAACAATATTTAGGAACATAAGTTAGATTCATCCAAACTGGGAGTTATCCCTTATCTCCTAAGTCATTATCTAGGACAGATAGACACTTCCAAGGGTCATTTCATGTAACATATGTTAAGTACCTATGCTAGAATTATAAACCTGATTTGTATCTATCCTTCCACAGGAGATAGGTTCATCTTCTTCCACAGACTAGAAAGATGTGTCAAATGTGTCAGGTGTTCTATGATTTAAATGTCAGGATTGGTGAATGATTACCCAAATCCTTGGTGGTCAAGTAACATGAAACATTCACACCATCAACTGTTAAGGCTGGATGGCACTTGAATAGAGGATAACGAATGCATTCGATTATTTAAATACGGTAATACTGGAAGTTACACTCAAGCACAAAAATATTTGTGTTCTGATTCCTTTTACATTGGTGTTACATACTGAAAACTGTAAAAAAAGGCATCATTTAATACCAGAGATCACAATGATTTCCACTCCAAGCACATTACAATTAACAACGAAGTGTCTCATTTCTTTAATCACAAACCCTTCAGATGAGATATAAAGTCCAAAAACCTGAAGGGTTTTGTATAGCTAATAGATCACTAAGAGTAGGGATTCAGCAACTAAAACTTACTATTTTTGATTCTGTTCACGTAGAAGGCTAGATAAAAGTTTTCTGTCACATACTTTATTCCACCTATAAATGAAATGAGTAAAAAAAGTTGTGAGCCCATGATTTATCAGTCCAAAAACCAACAAAAAGTAGTAAATGTCAATATCTGTTTCAGTTTTAGCTACGTATTTGTTTTGTATTAGGACTCTCCCTAATGTTTTACTAACACATTTCTAGATTTTATTTAAGAAGTATAAAAAGGAGAAAACACAGAAAAAGAAGTTATTGCTTCCAGAGCTTAAATCTGAATTCTGCTGACCTTACCATCTGAAAATATTTATCTTGTAACCACTGGGGCTGCTAAGGAGAAATCAGAGGCTGGAACTCATAGCTAGTCACTCACCGGGAAGTACTTCACAGTAGGTAATAATCTGTGATATAGTTTCAGTTTAACAGAAATAAAATATACTCAGTACCAGTAGGATAAATCAGTTTCTTGAAGGTCATCCTGTCATAGCTGTCCCAGCTGCACAAATTAAAATTAAATTGTGGTTTTAATAATATGTCAAATACACACACTAATTTTTGCCTACAAAAACCCCCGAAATGCAAAACCTTAACAGGTCAGATTTTGTGCCAGTACAAAGATCTCATTTTATGAGGTGCTGAATTTCTTTGGAGAGTTAATCAACCTCATCCATTTGTAGGTGTAGCAGCAACTACCCACAAGCTAACTGCTTCCCTTACAAAATTTAGCAGATTAAGCTTTTAAACAGTGATTCCAGTGGCAATTTAAATTTACACCCACATAAAACATAGCAGAATCTGTGTTTAACCAGAGGGTTCAATAAGGGAAATAATAGCTTAAGAAACAGTGGTGGGAGATACAAGATCTTTTAAAATAACAACACTCTACAGATTATGTGGTTATCTGTTTTTCTTCCATAGTGAAGCCCCTTCACAATGTTCTAAAATTGTAAAAATTATTGCAATTTGGTACACTTTTCATTTAAATGCACCCGAATCCATTAGCCTCATTTACCCTTTATTGTTCATGTACAACCACCGAAACATTCATATTTAAGGTTTAGCCTCAAGAATGTGCACCCAAAACTGTATCAGGCTCACATGTCATAACCAGATGCTGCTGATGTGATTCAACTTTTTAAATGGCTCCAGACCAAACGAATTTCAAGCCAAATCTTAAGAAGTTAGGCCACCTGTGTTTCAGCAATGATTCGTAGCTTTACTATCATTCTTGAGATCATTTTCCCACTTTCTCTTACAGTCTGTGGGAAATCTTAATTGTTATATATTCCCCAAATTTCACTTTCAAGCAGATCATAAGAATATTCTAGCTCAGCTGGCCTTCTTGAGAAGTAGTGGAAGGAAAGATTGGGTATACCTGTAAAGATTTTTTCTTCTTGCTGCAGCATTCTAATTTTCTTACATCTCCAGTGAGCTGGGAGTAAAAAAAAGTCTGTTGTTGGTCCTTCTGCAACTGTAGAAGAACAGTTTGAAAACTGCAAAGTTAATTTTCTGATCACCAATTTTGTTCTGCTAACATTGCAATTTAACTGTCAAATTAAACTACGGAGAATCAAGTAAAGGAGAGGGATTTTTTTACATCAAAATCTTTCCCAGGAAAAAAACCCTCTCACACACAATATTTTTTAAATAATAGTAAAATAGTATTTTGAAGTTCAAAGAGAATGTAGTGCAAAAGTCATAGGAATAAAGAATCACACACAAAAGTATAAAAATGAAGACCTGGGGGGAACTGCAGGAGATAATGTACCCCAGTTACCTACATTGAAGCAGGATTAAATATAGATAGATCGTTTCTTCACCTGGTAGTAAGAATCTCCAGTGAAGGTATTGCATAGTCTCTTGCTCTGCTGTTGTGTTTCACTACCTGTATATTGAGAAAGATTTTCACAGTATTCAGACCAAATCTTCTCTGAGGCAAATTAAATTTTCTTCATTGCTCTGTTGCAACAGGCAAGGAGTATAGCTTTTTACATAAGATACTTATTGCATTTTTATCTTCTCTTTCCTAGACTAAGCAAGTCTAAGTCCGTCACGGTTTTCTCATGCAGTCACATTTTCTAAACTTCTTGTGATTGTTGCCTTTGTAGTCTCTTTTCACTTTGCACATTTTTTAGGGTATGATATGTAAAAATAAGTATATAACATCTGTTGAGAATCTCAAAACATAACAATTTTCAAGGATGTTATTTGCACTTTATTGCTACTGAGAATTATTGAAAAGTGAACTATCATTCTTGAGATCATTTTGAGGTCTTGAGACTGATAACTAAGGTATAAATGCTAGGATTGGGTTTGGTTATTTTCTAGTTTAAATCTTTGTTAAGGTGGAAACACAAAAAAATAATTAATTGAACTAGAGCTGTGCAAAAAGATATTGCCATTTCATTAACAGTATAATACAATAGAAAAAAAAGCATGTAACCTGTTACTATAGATCATATATTTATCAGCGTTCTTAATGTTTATCAATAACATACCGTAAGCCTGTGTGCTGAAGGACTTTTTCATTATGTGCATATCCAAAGATGGTGGTCTGTCCTTCTACCATAACTCAACTTCTTCAACTCAACGACTTCTTTAATTTTGAAAGAAGTTGGCCATCTTTTTCATTAGAATTCCTCTTGCAGTATCTATGTAAACACTAATATAAACAGAAATGGCATGACCATACAAATTTCTTTCTTTCATAGTTTTCTTTTTTCCCCACAGGCACATTATTAGAATATTTCATGGCACTGAAAAGATAACTGGACAATTAGGAATTCTTAATGTTCATTTCCAAGTTTAAAAAAAAAAACTGACAAGAAAAAAAATAAAAACCAGAAAAAAAAGCCAGCAGGAAAAAAAAAAAACCATGACCATTACCATAGCTATGACAGTCATTTGTCTGAACAGAGACTGCAAACCTGTCATTAATCTGTTTAATTCGATTAAATCAAATTGAACGTCCTTGGTTGTAACTCATTCCTCTTGTTGACTGCTGACAAGGACTGTGTGGCTGCCATGCCTATCTGCAGGTGTGGCGGTCTGTCTGTCTGCCTGTCTTCTCCTCCGTCAGGAATTTTTCCCAGCTATTTTTTGAACCCATAGCAATTTTTGAACCTACTCGCTAATTTTAGTCAAACCTGAGAGATGTCTGGGGGCCTCAGTGATAACCACTGCCTGAAAACGGGCAACTGATTGGAAAAAGAGAAATCCATCTTCCCTGAGGCTGAAGCTGAAATGTGAAAGTTGTTATCTAACTATGAACAGGAGAAATGAAACAGGAGAGAGCTACTGGAAACTAAGCTGTAACTGGTGGGGCTCTTGCCTCTTTACTGAAGCAGAGTCATAGTGAAGGACTCGCCAATCTTTATCAAAAATTGCTATTTGGCATGATCACATCAATGTGTTAATCTGATCACTGGTATTTAAGCCCTGTTTAAACTGTTTGCCTTAAACATTTTTTTTAAACTTAGTGACTTGAAGAAAGATGTGTTATGTTAAGTCAAGAAAAGACTTCAGAAAGCTGGTGAATTGATGTTCATATTTAGTCATATCAATAAGTGGCTCAAAAGTTAAAAGCAGCAAAGACTTAATTAATGCTACTATGGTGAGGGGAAAGGGAGTGGTGATGCAACATTAATATTTTTTAAAAATCGGCCAGTTATTGATGTCTAATAAAAAAGCAAGAGAAACACCCAGATTTCTCTGAAGTCTCCCGAATTTCTTCTAAATCTGATTAAACATGAGGTATCTGTCACTCAAAGTACAAATTTAATCATACAAGATTGAGGCCCATGCATGGTTAATGGAGGGAGCTAGGTGTCTCTGAAAACTCCTAAAAGCCTAATGCTCCCTCTCACCTGTATGTGGGAATAAGCAAATTAACATTTGCTTATCTGGGGAGTGACTGAGGGACATACTAGATTCACCCCATATGTGCGCACCAGGCAAGGTCTGACTCAATGCTTCATAGTAATTACTTCATTCCACCTGAGATTCAAAATATGGGATGCTCATTCGGGTTTTGCCACTCACTCCCCCTTTTTGACTGCATTCAAATGTCCTATCTGTCATTAGCTACCTGGCAAAGTCAACACTTGTCAGTAAACATTCCTGGGCTCCACTCGGTCATGGATGGAACTTGGGATCCACAATGGTATGTTAGCTCTTTCTCTCTGTTCAGGTGCCTTCAGAAATGTTGCTTGAGAGGTGGCCATCTGAATCACTGACATTTATGTACCTAAAACCTCAGTTTTCCCATAAAATTCTCATTTTAATAATTTTGGAAGTCTTGTTCAAATCATGTATTATAGCAATGCATTTCTTGAGACTATATACTCCAGGATAAACAAAGTCAAACTTTGAGCTAATTTTTTTCAGTTTGCTGAATTCACAAGAAATGGTAAATAGTGTCCAATAACTATTGATTGCTTCAGGCAGTGAATGCAAAACAATCCATACTAAAGAAAAGAGGCATGCTTTGGGCCCCATAAATACAGCCTTCAGAAAGACACTGGGCCTGAGAATAAAAAGATGTTAACATCTATTTATTTAGCTTTGAACCCTGTAATTATCCTTCTTCCAAAGGCCTTGCTTTATAACTTTCTCCACAAATCCTGGTAAGAATTTAAAAAACAGAAGAATGTATTCATCTGTTTCAAACTGTGGAGACCAATTTAATTTGCTCAAGAGCGTGTGCCTGTATGCATGCATATTTGAATATCTATGCTCTTAGCAACTGGTATCATGCCCTGATTCTGTTTTAATTTTATCCCAGAAGCATGATTCTTGGATAAAAAGGCCTGGTTATAAGGATGATGTTAAATAAATATCCAAATAGGTATCCAAATACTTGCAACTCTTCAGCCTGTATCACTGCTTAATTGGGGCAAAAACTAAGGCAAATGTACGTTTAAAAGCAAAACAAAATAGTGCAAAAAAAAAAATTCTCTTTCCAGATGGACGACTAGCTGTGGTTGAGAAAGCTGGAAGGCATGCATCCAATTCCCTTACCTCTGCAATCCAAGCTGGAAATGTAAATCTCATACCACCTCCATCAGGGCAAGGTTGTGGGTCCCTTTGCTGGGTTCCTTTTCCTCTGGCTTCACGCTGCTACTGAGAAGTGCAGATCCACAGAGAAAAGTTTCAATGAAGTTAATGTGTTCCTGTGGAAAGCTTAATTTTTTTTTTTTTTTTGAGAAATCACGAAAGCTTTTTCACCAAAAAGTGTGTTTTAACCAAGACTCTGAACAGGACATTACAAGTCTCTTTCTTTCATGTCAGACCTATAGAGCGTTTATCACGTATTAAAAGACTTCAGTGCTCCTGTGCATGTAGAATGGTCAGGTTTCAGAAACTTGTACACTTTCCATCGTGTTGTGTGCAATTTATAAACATTAACTGTGAAGTCATGTTTTATCTGAAGAGAAAAGAGAAGAAACCAGGCTTTTTTTTTTTTTTTTAATAGCTACTTCATTTCTCTGTTCTGCAGCCAATATAATAAAGCTTGGTTGTAATCCAACCGTTCGGTCTGTTTTTCCTCTTCCCTACTTCATTTTTTGCTTCAGTATATTGATTGTGGAGTATGCTGGATATAGTATTGATCAGTACCCTACTCTGTTACACACAGATTACCACTTTTCTTTCCAAAGAACCTCATCTCTCTTATGGTAGAAGTTTATAACAATATTATTTCTCTATCCAACAGAACCTGCTGCTTTTCAGAAACGTATTGTAAAAGAGGACCTCAGTTTATCTCCACACAAGGCGGCATATGGTTATCACTAATTATAGAATTGAAAACTTCATCTGTATCAAGTTACAACAAAAAGACTCAGAATATTTTTCTCAACTTGCAGCGAAGAGCAAATGTCACCATTAAACTGTCTAGCTAAAATACCAACAGCCGTTTCGTAGATTGGAGACAAGGCAACATACATTTGCTATTATTGGAGATACTCAGTAGTCACAAAAGCTCACATTCTGATCTGTTGAGAGGTGTATGTAGCTTAGGTAATTGACACAGCTGGTTTTCAAATCATATGACCAGGCTCACAAGTCCTTTCGTGAAGCAGCAATTTTGAGGAGATTATCCATGGATGCAGGCTGCAAGATTTTATCACATGTTACTGGAGAATAAGACTCCATATTTAGAAATCAGTTCATTTCTTGCAGCTGTTGTTATTTTGAATGGGTTGTGCCCAGTGCCTCCAGTCAACTTGTATTTATTAGCTGAACAAAGAAACCAAGTTACTCAAGTTAAATGGATTACAATTTAGTGTAAAAGGTCAACAAAGCTGAAATTGATTGATTCAGTACAAACATTCTTGGGCTATTTCCCCTCCTCTTTAAAAACTCATAGGGACAAGTTTTATATGAGAATTGTTTTTTTCAGTCTGGGTGATGGTTTGTCTTATTTGTACAAGAAAAGTGCCAACCTGGTTATACACACCAATTGTACAGGAAAAAAACAGGAACTCTAATTCTTCTGCTATACAGACCGTTTGCCATGTTACCTCTTCAGCCTTTTCCAGAAACCACTCTTTTTAATTAGGTTCACAACACAGAGGTGTGTTCTGAGACAGTCCTTGAGAATTTGAAGAATCTGAAAGTCGTCTTTACTATCTTCCTTTTCATGGTAAAATATGCACAGGATGGAAAGGTGGTGGACATTGCTATTGGTGTTCCATGCAGGATACGCTGCTTTCCTGTTCCTGCTGCAGTCTGCTAGACGATAATGCTCTGAACACCACGTGGCCACTTGATATATGTGAACTCTATCATAGAACCAAGGAAAAACACGCAGCATGACATCAGTTCCCTCCTCCCCTGGAAGATTACCTGTAGTAACCTAAACAGCAATATGTTTTCTTAGGCTGCTCACAACATCTTTCAGTGAAGGACATCCTACAATCTGCCCCAGCAGTCTGTTCCACTGCTTACCTATTCCTGCAACTAGAAAGGTTTTTTAATCTTTAAATTAATTCTTTTTTGTTGAAATATGATCTCATTACTTCTTGTACTATGCTTGGTAATTATGAAGACCAGTTCATCTTCCTTCTGTCCGTAGCCAACTTTTCTGCACTTGAAGTCTGTTATCATTAGTCATTCACGCCTGTCTTCTCTAGGTAACACAGCTGTAATAGGTCACATCTCCTACTTTGAATATTCGTATTTCTTTCCGGTTTCTCTCCAAGTGGTCTGCAGTCTTCAAAATGTTTGTTCCTAAGTTTCCAGTTGTCTTTTAAATTTTATTCTTATGAAACATTAAACAACAACACTCAGAAGTCTGAACTGTTATTCCCAGAGCCTGATTAGTTTAGCTGTGATTAATCTGAGATAAACTGTAATTTTTATTTATATCCAGAACCTTTCAGTCCCACCATGACATACAAACAAAAAAGTTTGAGGATATTAATCCCTAAAAAGTATTCCTAAGAGCATTATTCTATGGACAGCATGTGCGAATTTTTTAAGTGTCTCATGCTAATGGATGTAAATTATTGCAAGGGATGTGACAAAGTAAATATTCCCTTGTTCCGAAGAAAAGTAAAGTAGCCGTGCTGTCATCACGCTTGCAGGCATCTTGCTGAAGCTCTCCAGATTATTTTATTCTGTATTTATTTAAATATTTACACCTGATTTTTTTTTTCTGAATAATGTACTTTTTATAGTTCTGCAACAGTTACCAGTCTTTTTTTCATTTCTAGAATTTTGGAGACTACTATTAAAAGGAGTAGAACTGTGCATAATGTAAGGCTTTTCAATCAGTCATGATGATAAACATTAAAGGATATATTTATAGCATCCCAATCAGCTGAAAATCATTCTGCATTTAGAAACATAATGGTTCATAAAATTATTTTATTATTAAATCAAACCATGACTAAATTCTTTTTGAAATAATTTATTACAATTTTCAGTTAAGTTGGAAGTGATAATAGGCTAACAGATTGATTAGTAATGATTTAAACCAACAGTGTAAAATTTTAGCTAAGTGTTAATAAAGATGCTATTCTTCAATAATTAAGTATTTTTTATTGTTTTAAGAAAATTAGTTGAACAGCTTTATGTAAATAACGGGAAACTGAGTTTCTTATGTGTTTTAGCAACAGTTATAGATAAAATAGGGAATTAAAATTTAATGTAAGTATTCATTAAAAGCTTGGACTGTGCAACTGCCAATCTGCAGAAGTTCAACAGAGCTCTACAGAGCATCTGTAAACTCATTATGCATAATCTATCAGCATAAATCTACTTAAACTTCAAGCTTACAGTTTTATGCGGTGGGTCCTTTTAAGACCAGAGGCAAAGACAATATCATGGGCTTTTTTCCATCACATCATTGAAAATAAAGACCAATGTTTTGGCGGTTAAGAAATACATCTGATTTCACCTATTTGAAAATAGTTCTAACAATTCTCCAGAAGTACTAAAATTGTATGCATTTAAAAATAAGCTGAACTAGTAATATTTTGTTCAGAACACATAAGCTAAACCTGTTTCTACGATGCTGAAACTATACCTTTACTACTGGCTATAGGAATCTTTGATACAAGATTACCAACAGGAACGTACTATAGGCTGAGAACTTGTTCACTTTTATGATGAATGCAAATTACTTCAAAAGATTTCTCTGGGGACTCTCCTGGAAGCCCAAAACCAGGGAATTAGTGGAGTTACGCTTTGTCTCTCCCCAAAAATAAAATAAATTATGCTGATAATTTAAACACAGCCAAAAAAATTATAAATACAGTCAACCCAGATACTTTTAATATCTTTCTTGCAGAAGCTGATGTAGATTTTATTTTTTTTTTAGCCTGGACTGTGTATGAAATCAGTTGCTTTAAGTGAGACAAGATTTCACTCATTATTTTCTGCTATATTTGTATTCTTTCTTGTAGGCAAAGTTCTATTTTACTGTAGATATTTATATAATGTAAAAAGGAGTGAAACTAAATGCTCTAGCTTTTATTCAGGTGAATTTGAGTGGAATATGCCTGGCAGTGAAATATTTTCATAAAATTACACTACTCAAGAGAGTAATAAAGTACGTTATAATCTTCCTACCATTTGACTGCGTACACTATAATCTTCTGCGGATGAGCTACAGGTGGTGAGGCTTTCTAACACCATAATGGTCAAAGCTTTTCTTTTTCTTTTTTTGAGCTTACAAAACCTATGGGGATTTGTGCAAATGCAGCCATAAGATAGTAAAAAGGGCTTTTTTATTAGAATTACAGCATTTAAAGAACTCTGCAGAGAGGTCACTGTAGCATCATTCCTGTTGAAATTTGTGAAAAATGTGCAGTGTTTTACGGAACTGGTGCTCTCTGTGTTACATTAAGCTGCCTCCCGATTTCACCAGGTCACTGAGGGATGGCTTAGCACAGCACATGAGGAGGATATTCTCCAACTTCATCCACGAAGAAGCAGGCTGTTATAGAAGTAAGGAAAGTAAACTTTGAACATCATAAAAATGCTCTACCATGTTTCAGTTTCTGACACGCTCTAGGGTTTTCCAGTGTATCTGTCACAAGGCAATTATATTCCTTATTTATCAGAAGAGGGCAAACCATGGTAACGAACAGCTGTACCTGGTGACACCTACTTCATCATCCCCTCTGGTAAGATCCAAGCATGGATGGTGAGAGGATGTGTGAACCCAGCACGCAAAGAGCAGTATTTCTTCAGAAAATGCTCACAGACCCAAGGAATTAGGAAAAAATCACCTCTTGAACTGGAGGAAGACACTACACATCTAATTGCCTCTGATGGATTTTTCTTTTATTATTATTCATTTGGGCATTAAAAAAATGTTAAAAAGGCTAGGCACTTTGAAAAATGTAAATAATTTAGATCTTTTGAAAGACTATTTTTTTTTTAACATGAATAATGCTTTGGCTTGTAGCTCCTGTTATATCTCCAAGATATATATATATATAGAGAGAGAGAGATATATATATATAATGTATTCTTTCTTCTTAATTAATTTAAAAGTCTTTCAGTGTCTTTGATAAGTGTTTGTTCCTTGTGTCTTTTCCCTGGAGACTTTATCCCAAAAATAAAATCTTCCAGTTGAATAATTCAGAGAGGTAAACAGAAAAAGAAGAAAAAGAAAAAAAAAAAAAGAAAAGAAGAAAAAACTTTTCAAAAAGTCTTTCGGTCTTATTAACAAGTAGCTGTCATTAAACTTAATAGAGAGTTATCCTCCCCACCCCAAAATCTCTCTGTCTATGAACTTGCACCAATTCAAATCATATTCATTGTCATCAGTCAAAAACATCGCAGAGCAGGGAAAATTAGGCAGATATTTCATCCAGGGCAAACAAGTCAACATAAGGCAGTCAGACTCCACTAGCATCATTTACAAACCAAATCCATGCAGCTCTTTTAGAATGGAGGCTTTACTGAATGCTAAGTCTGTCCAATGCATGAACATCACACTGTGAAGATGGGCCCTGTGCATTTTGGAGGATCACTCTAGCATCACAGTGCACTGCAAATTTTTAACTCTTTTTCCTAACCTAATAGAGTCAGAACAATATAATGAATCATAACCTTTCATACTCTGCTACCAGTTGTAGTTAGAGCAGTGCTGGCTGGTACTGCTTTGTCTTGATTGTGATTTTACCATTCAGTCCCTGTGTCTAAGTAAAAGCTTTATATTTTAAAGGTAGGTCTGTCATAGAATCCAAAGGACTGCCTCTAGTGAAGTTAGCTGTCTTTAATTTAGCTAGCTCAGGTACTGATCACAGTGCGACAGCAGCAATACAGAGGTTAGATTTTACAGTCCTTTTTGAATCAGTAGTAGGACTATTATTGACATGTGGGATTCTTAGTGTAGATATATCTATGAAGACTGAAGTGCCTGAGTTGCACTGCAGAGGACAAATGTAAGAGAGATCAATTAAGATTAATCAGTTTAACCTATATGTATTTTGAAAGCTGCAATTTTTCCAGAACATAATATTACGAGGTCTGTCATGTTATTTTAAGCTCTTAGTTTTGTTTATACTCCTGCCTATCTTAGTCTAGCAATCAGATTATTTTAAAGTAAAGGTTACTCCAATGCACAAGGCTATCACGAGTCCTTCCGCTCCTCTCAAAAGTGTAACCGAAAGGACCTGAAACATCCAATTTTTTTTTCTCAGCTCAGAAAACCTGACATGGATACTAGACAAATGCACATAGACAGAACTGGGTATAAACTGAAATGCAGGACATTCCCTCTGAACATCAAGAAACACTTTTTCACTGTGAGAATGACAAAGAACTGACACAGGTTGCCCAGGGAGTTGGTGGAGTCTCCAACCTTGGAGTTAATGAGAAACCATCCAGATGCAGTCCTAGGCTCTAGGTCACCTTGCTTGAACAGAGGTTTTGGCAAGATGGCCTCCAGATGTCCCTTCCAACCTCAACCATTCTGTCATTGTGCGACTGGAAAATCTTTCATCTTCCACCACAAGTAGTTTTTTAACTTTCTGATCTCTACGTCAGCCAACTCAAACTGTATTTCCTCAGAAGCTGAGCTTTACTTCAGTTGCCATTCAGTGATCAGAAACATAACAAATGTCACAAAATGGGAATTGATATGGAAAACTTCTGTGTAAGGTAGTCCCAGTACCACACCTCATCAGGGTGTTCAAAATGGTGTTGGCCCTGGGAAAGGCACAAGCAGAAAGACCACTTGTCCTGTCACTATTATCACATTCCATTTAGGAGACCACAGTTTGGTCTTCATCTTCATGTAAGAACTGGGGCTTTACGAGCTGCTGATAGATAGGAAATGGGACTTCCTCAGTTTGCCATGGAGAAAAATGACATAATCGTTCAAGACTTAGTAGCCTCTCTAGTACCTTTGTGCTGTGAATTACTAGTTATATCTTGAGGATCCCAGGACCCCTCTGTACCGTATCATTTGCTAAAACACACAACAAAAGACTGAATTAATAACTGTACTCTTTTTTTTTTTCCCTCAGGCTCACTTTGTTGCCAGATCAAATAAGGAATATTATAGGATATTGTTTATCCCATGCCAGATTTCACTCTGTCACAAAAAAGCAGTTGTGATAAATCAAGTCTTCTATTACTGAAAGAAAGAGATGCTCCAAGTAGGCACCAAGGTAAGTGTACATGTTCTATTATTAAAAACATTTCTGAAGGAAATCCATGGTTTTTTAACCCAGTAAAACATTTCTGTATGCATGCATGTTGGAACTGTGTCATATGTGTACAGATTTACTGTAATTTATTTGTTAAGAGGAAAGAGAGATACAAATACTCTAAAGCTCAATAAACAGCCTAAATAATAGTGAATTGATGTGCTGTGATGATCCTGTGCTATGCAGCATCTCCTTTCCTAAGGTCCATTAATATTTTAAAGCTCTCTAAAATTATAAAATAAGATGGAAAGAACAAACAGGTTAATAAAAAGCAGGCAAAATGGTACTAGATGGAATTTACTCCTCTGCCCCAGACCTCAGAAGTTTTTACCATTGCTGAGCAAGTACATGAGCCTTAATGGTGAGCAAATTAAACGACGGTTTAAAATCTATATATACGAGTGTGCATGTGGTGATATCGATGATTTCTATTCACAGCAGTGACTCATCTCATCTGTTTCTTGAAATACAACTGTGAGAACTGGACCAGTATTGTACTTCTCAACTGCAGCACTATTTATCTTCATTGCTGGCATACCAGGGGGATTCTGCGGACTGCTGTCAGACACTGAGCCCTTGTGGCTAATCAGGTTCTACCCCATAACTCTGAATCAAAGCCATAAATTTTGTCTTCATATTTTTCCTGTAACATGTCTCCAAGAACCTGCTGTCAAGATAACCAACTCCAATCAAAACATGAATAAAATCATGAGCTTTCTCTGAGATTAAAAATAAAAAACTTCTCACTAATAGAAGACTTTTCTTGCCTACAAGCATTTATCCAACACATATAAATAAAATTCATATCTTGAACATACTGCCTAAAAGCAGCTGCCAGAAATTTTTAAAGTCAATAAGGATGTCTCTCCCACTTAAAAGATCCTAAGTAGAAATCAAAAACTTCATCTGCAACAGTTGAAAAGATGCTCCAAAAGTAGCAGCCCAGACACATTCAATTCCTTTTCACCCTCTTTGGCTGCTCAGAGTACTGAGAACTGCAGGATTGCAAGCAATAAAATCACTTTAATTCTCTAGGATTTGTTAGTGTGCCTGAAAGGGTACAGTTTATTGCTATAAAAGGTAGCAAAATTGTACTGTCGATCAAAACTAGAAGTATAAATACCCAACACTAGTGAAGAGATCCAGTAAAGGTCAATAATCATGCACTGAACACAGGATATTTTTTGGTGTGCATGGCCAGCTATGCAGCAACAGATCATCCGAGTTTGGTGTGGCTTATGCAGGCTTTCCTAAAAAAAGAGGAGCAGGGAGTCCAGAATCCCTGAAGCAATATTTGTCTATTTTATTTTGATGACAATAGACATCTGCAATACTGTAGTGTTCTTTGTTTCCTTTCATCCTAATCTGGGAAGCCATGCAAAACTCTTAAAAGACTGGCTAACTATTTTAGGTCGCAGAAAGGGACAAGTGAGGTGTCCTAAGCCACGCAGGGAGTGGCAGAATCGAGAGCAGAACCAAAGAGACGAGACTTCAAGTGACAGTTTCCTGCTGTATCTTGTTCTGTAAAGAAAGTCAGTCACAGAAAAGCTGTCCTGCTTTTCAGAGATACTAACCAACCGCACTGTTTACCAGCTTCATGGGAGATGAGTCTTGCAGAAAAATAAGACGTGTTTGATTGGTTTATGAACAAAACAAAAATGGGAAGCCTTTAGAGCTATTGGCCAACTTCACTTGACAACAGGTTTTAAGATCCAAAAAAAAATATCTGAAAACTCTGGATTTTCTGGGTAAAAGGGAAAGCTTCCACTGCAACAAAAGAACAACAACAACAAAAAGTCTCCCACACTAATTTAAAATTTAAACAAAAATTTCAAATAACTAAACAAATTATCTGGCCTTTTTAGACTGCTTCAATACCAAAGTATATCTAGCTTTATCTGCTCAACATGTCTGTTCTCATTCAGGTTATTTTCTTTCACGGCTCAGAGGGGGCAATATCCTATTCTCACTTCGGTTTCTCTGATTCTTTCAAATCATACATTATAGTTGCACTAAGTTGTAAACGTGGTCCAAATCTCCCCAAATGTATTTAGGTTTAACATAATTCAAGAAAGAAAAGTAACAATGTTATGAATCACACTAAAGAAAGAAATGTCTTAAAAAGTATAACCATGTGAGAATTTCTACTAAATCTATTCTGAGATCCTTAGAAGTGTAAACACCAATTTTGTTAATCATTTTTACCCCTCCGTCTTGAAGAAGTTTTACCTTGCTACAGTGAAAATAAACATTATACATAATGTAGAATCAGCAGCGTTATCTTTTCTTCTTAGTTTTTAAATGCCAAATTTTAATTTTTGTTCTGATTTCAGTCTGAATTAATTGCCTTGTAGAAGTAGTCAGATCTGTCAAGTATTGAAAGAGTATCTTATTTATTAAATCTTATCTAATCAGAATATTGAGGAAGAAAGAGAGTTTCAATATAGCGTATCTGTCATGATCATGAATGTGTAATTACTGTTTCAGTACTGAAAAAACTGCCAAGTCACTTTGCTGTACATGTCTTGCCTTGTGACATTTCACAAGCACATAGATTTTATTCCTGTATATAACGTTCACATTAAGGCTTCTAATTGAAAGTCATGTGTTGACATGTTACACGAGGGAGGTGTAGTTCTGCAGTTGCAGTGGTCTAGCTTGGATCTCAGAGGACTTTAGTTTAATTTGCTGCCTAACACAGACTTGGTCTGTGTTCTTCAATTCACCATATACCTAACTATTTTCCTCCACTTCTAGCTCGCTCTCAGCATGTCAGTCTGGCTTTCAGGTGCTGTTGATATCAGCTGAGATCCATCTCATCTATGTTAGGAATCTAAAATTAAAGTGAGTATGCTGCAGAGAAAAATCAACTGCAAAGTAACATCCCAGTTGGGTTTTGAGTATCTCGAAGGACAGAGACTCCACAGCTCCTCTGGGCAACCTGTACCAGGGTTTGATCACTTTAGCAGTAAAAAAGCTTATTTGTCTTCATGTCTTGCCTGCCTTTGAAATGAGTCACTTGAAGTTACTCTTTGGGTCCTTTAAGCAGAATGAGCATAACAAAATTTGCTTAAATTTTTTGCCCAGATGTTAAACGTCTAAAGCCAAACGAAGTGAAACCTGCCTAAAGTTTCCAGCTGCAGCCAAATGTGTTGGTAGTCAGAGGAATCGCCTCCTGAGGGTGTAAATTATATAATTCATGCCCTTTCTCTCAACAAGGAATTTGAACTCACATTTCCACGTTTGAATCATTTAGCCACTAGACTATTAGACTATACAAATTAATGAAGAAATGAAATTCTCTCAGCCTTTCCTCATATGACAGGCTTCCCAGTCATTTAATCATCTTTGTGGCCATTCTCTGGACCCTCTCCAGCCTGTCCACATCTTTTTTGTATAGTGGGGACCAAAACTAAACACAGTGTTCCAGGCATAGCCTGACAAGCGTTGGTTGAGTGGGACAATGACTCCTTTACCTCTGCAGGTGATGCCCTTATTGATGCAACCCAGCATCCTGTTGTCTCTCTTTGCTGCTGCAGCAGCACACTGTTCACTCAGATGTAACTTACTGGCCACCAGAATCCCCAGGTCCCTTTCCACAGAGCTGCTTTCCAGTGGGCTAGATCCCAGCCTGTGCTGTACTCCTGGATTATGTTTTCCCAGGTGCAAGACCTTATACTTGTCCTTGTTGAACTTCATAAGGTTCTTGTTAGCCCACATTTCCAGCCTATCCAGGTCTTCCTGCAAGGCATCTCTCCCTTCCAAAATGTCCACTTCTCCACTCATTTTGATATCATTAGCAAACTCCATCAGGGTACACTTGATCCCATCATTCAGAACATTTATGAAGTTATTAAATACACTGAAGGCTATATTCAGGTGTGCTGTGGGCCACAGATAATCTACATTACTATGTATATCCATGCCCATCACTTACATTTTTTATGCAAAGTGGAATAGCTTCAGCTCTGCCTTTTACTACTGCATGAAAGCAATGTTTCTAATATCTGCTACGCATGGCTCACTTCTCCTCCTACCATCTTCCCAGAGGAAAAAAACAGATGCATAATGTTTTCTTTTAGCTNAAACACAGTGTTCCAGGCATAGCCTGACAAGCGTTGGTTGAGTGGGACAATGACTCCTTTACCTCTGCAGGTGATGCCCTTATTGATGCAACCCAGCATCCTGTTGTCTCTCTTTGCTGCTGCAGCAGCACACTGTTCACTCAGATGTAACTTACTGGCCACCAGAATCCCCAGGTCCCTTTCCACAGAGCTGCTTTCCAGTGGGCTAGATCCCAGCCTGTGCTGTACTCCTGGATTATGTTTTCCCAGGTGCAAGACCTTATACTTGTCCTTGTTGAACTTCATAAGGTTCTTGTTAGCCCACATTTCCAGCCTATCCAGGTCTTCCTGCAAGGCATCTCTCCCTTCCAAAATGTCCACTTCTCCACTCATTTTGATATCATTAGCAAACTCCATCAGGGTACACTTGATCCCATCATTCAGAACATTTATGAAGTTATTAAATACACTGAAGGCTATATTCAGGTGTGCTGTGGGCCACAGATAATCTACATTACTATGTATATCCATGCCCATCACTTACATTTTTTATGCAAAGTGGAATAGCTTCAGCTCTGCCTTTTACTACTGCATGAAAGCAATGTTTCTAATATCTGCTACGCATGGCTCACTTCTCCTCCTACCATCTTCCCAGAGGAAAAAAACAGATGCATAATGTTTTCTTTTAGCTTGTTTCTTTTTTGTTGTTTTTTTTTTTTTAAATAATGTTTATGTGTATATTCCTGTACGGTTGTATTAGATATCATAAGGTCAAAGAAATGTGCCCACAAGCTGCAAGCAACAAGCAATGAGGTGTGAGGCTATCCTCAGTTCCTACGGGAATTAATTGTATAGTTTGGGTCTGGAGTGTCCCCAACTCAATTCCCCAGTTCCCTTTCCCCTTTCTCTTGCTTGGTGGCACGGTGCCCAAAAGCAATTGCATAGGTAGACTTTTTCCATAGCTGCTCGTGTCTATGAGGCATCAGCTATTTTCTGACAGAATCAGCAGTCACTATTTAATTAGTTAGAGCTAAAGAACGTTAGAGGACCAAAGAGCTTTTTCGTATATGCAATGGTGTAAACACAGAATCCCCCTTAGAGTTATTAGAATGGACATGTAGTTTCTACTCTGGGAATTACTAGAGATGCTGGGAGCACAAGTAATTATTGTGATCTATTTATAAAACACAGGGAATCTTTTTCATTACTGTTGAGACCTCTGCTGAATCCTCTATCAATTATGCTATACAGTGGTCAGTATTAAGAAGCCAATGTGGGCTAAAACTTATTATGGAGAAATATTTGAATATAATGCTGTTGTTCCCTCTGCTGAACACAGCTCCAATTTAAGCAATGTTTATTCATGTGCTCAAGTTTAAAGCACATGATTAAGTCAAGAACTTTTGGGCATTACTGAGGTTACTGATGTAAGGACACTTAGCTTCTTTGCTAGATTGATGAGGTTCTTATATAACGGAAGCCAGTTTAACGCAAACACCTGTCCTGTGGGTGTGTTTATAGGCCATTTTCTCAGTTAACTGTCACTTGATATGGTACTATAACTTGTACCGTAAATACTATAGCAATTCATGTCCTAGTTTGGGCCAGGACAGAACCGATTTTCTTTTAGTAACTTTGCTTTTTAGTTAAGTCTCTTCTGAGAAGCTGCACTCTCTGAAATTAACTGCATGTTTTTCCAGACAGTAGCTGCTTCTAGCAGTGATAAGGCTTGGTGTTTATAGTTAGTGCTGGAACATCAGAAGCAATGGTATGCAGAAAGGCCCTTGCTTATAGTTATCCCTATGGAGACCAAGGTCGATGCTTGCTTCTGCTAACTTTCTTGTGTGCCGGAACTGAAAGAGCAGAGAAGTCGTCACCCCTGCGACCCTGCGGTGGGGAGGAGCGGGTCAGACAGGTGACCCAAACCTGACCAAAGGGAGTATTCCATCCCATACGTGTCATACTCAGTATAAAGCTGAGGGATCACGAGGGTCTCGTGCTCTTCTTCTATGGCCGGCGTCCAAGGAGGACTCCGTCTGATTCTTCTGCCTTCGATCCCGATCCGTGCATTCCTGAATCCAGCTCCTGCCTGCTGCTGCTGAGTACAGTCCGGGACTTTCCTGGGGCGTGCCCCGCAGCGTCTGGGTGACGTATTTGTCATCAGTGGGGGGGAGCTCGATATCGGTTTCGTACACATTTGTATATTTGTATATATTTCATTATTATTTCTTTCTATTATTATTATACATTATTATTGTAGTTAGATTAAAGCTGTTTTAACTTTTCTAACCCATAAGTCTCTTTCCCTTTTCTCTTCCCCCCCCCCACTTCGGGGAGGGAGGGGGTTAACAAAGAGTGTCGTTCGCTTAATAGCCAGCCCAGCTTTAAACCATGACAATTCATTACATTGGACATTACACAGAAACAACAGTCAAAAAAGATTGTAAATTTAGTAAAATACTTACTCATTTTTGCTACATAAAAAGAATTGTAGCCAGCAGATCTATGAAGGTGATTCTCCCCCTCTACTGCATTCAGTTCTGGGGTCTCCAGTAAAAGACAGGCATGGACCTACTGGAGCAGCTTCAGAGGAGGGCAATGAAAATGATCAGAGGGATGGAACACTTCTGCTATGAGGAAAGGCTGATAGAGTTGGGGTTGTTCAGCTGGGATAAGAGAAGACTCCGGGGAGACCTTATTGCAACATTTCTACATGTAAAGGGGGCCTATAGGAAAGATGGAGAGAGATATTTTTTTACTTGGACCTGTACTGACAGTGAAAAGGGCAAAGATTTTAAACTGAAAGAGGGTAGACTTAGATTAGACACATGGAAGTTTTTTGTTATGATGAGGGTGGTGACACACTGGAACTGGGTGCCTAGAGAAGTGGTAGATGCCGATCACTGAAAGTATGATTTATGATGATGATGATTTATGATTACGATGATTTAGAGCCTCCATATACCCCTTCAGAAATAGGAAAATTCATCACATTTATGAAATTGCTGGCGTTCATGGTTCAGTTTTTAAAGTTAACTTCCCACTTTGGTTAAAAGAATGTAGAAGATCAATTCTATTGAGAGCAAAATATGTGTACAACCAGTACTGGAGGAATCAAGTCAGTCAACGTTCTGTACACATATAAAGGACAACAGCATATACATTCTGTCCCCGATCTGGGCACGATCACATTCTGAACCACTCACGAGCAGGGTTAAGCCTTAATGGCAAGCGTAACGGCAAGCTCATCAATCTGTCTTTCCTTCTCTCACCTTCATTATGAGCCCTACCTTTTAAAATCCTTTTCAAATACAAAAGCAAAGCTAACAAAAAGTTAACCATCTAACTAGTCAGAGTCAGTATACAACTCCAGCCTCTCCAAACTATTACTTAAAAGCACAGTAAAACTGTCGAACTATATTGGATGTCCGCACATCTGAGCTACTGCAGATAGAGGGGAGTCTGCTCCAAATTCAAGGACTCTGTAGCAAGAAACCTAAACTCCTCTAGGGGGTCTCATTAAAACAGTAGGAAAGGAAAATAAAAATTGAGGCTGCTGAATGACAGACAGCAGTCCATGTCAATAAAACATCTTAGTCTTCCAAGATTCTATCCCCCTTAATAGGGAAAAAAAAATATCACTCTTCCAGGGCATGAAAAAAATGCAGAAAGAACCTCAACAAAATATAAAAATAACAAACTGAAGCAGCAATAAATCTAGATATTTAGAAACTCTTTGATCAGATTAATAGCTTGAGGTTCATTGTCCTATACATAGAATTTGTCTTGAAATATTTCTCAGCTTCTTGTCACGTACTTTTTTTTTCAGAAACACTCCATGCAGGAAGACTTTTTATGTAAGTGATTAAAGGCTTGAAGAACTCTAAGTAGAACGGAGAGGGTGTGTGAAAACCAGCTATAAAGTTTTCAAATAATTTTATCCCCAAATTGCTTGCTTTGGCCCAAGTTCTCGGCCATTTATTTTCATCCTGAAAGCACCTCATCTTCAATGCTGGTGGCAAAATTGTTACAAAGAGGGATTTGCTTAGTGTGCCTAATGTTGAGAGCACCTAATGTTCTGAAAAATGAATTTGGAAAACTTCCCAGATTGCACATCTGCCCCTAAAACGTGCAAATAATGGACTGAATAGGAGAAAGGAGGATTAAGTGAACACTTGCTCTCTTCTGCCTTCCCTCACCTAAACCCGTGTGGTATCTCCGGGTGACCTTTATGTCAATCACCCCCTCACAGAACCCGGCCCACCAGCTTACCAAAAAAAAAAAAAAAAAAAAAAAAAAAAAA
>VZSC01009429.1:353920-378395 GCA_013398225.1 Steatornis caripensis
AAAAAAAAAAAAAAAAAAATCTATCTGACATGCAAATGTATGGATGTGATACTGCAAATCAGCTGGTTATATGAGCACCATATGTCAGCGTCTGGAAAGAAGGTGCCACTGGAAGAAAACTCACACCATGATTAATTAGTAACATCAAAAGTTTTTTCTTGCTGCTGCTCTTTTTCTTTCCTTTGTGTTAGTGCCTCTCATCCTGCTTTGATAACGCAGAAACTTCTCCCTGAAGCACTAAATAGTCTTTAAATTAAATACAAGTGGATAACAGAATCACAGCGTTTACAGATGAACGGGATTCTCAGATTCTCAGATGATCACCCCCTGTGCTAGTTTTAGAGAGCTGTTCCACAGCTTTCTTGACCTCCATCATCCTCATACTTTCTTGACCTCCATCTGCTTAGCAGTATGACCCAAGAAGTTAGGCCTCAGCTACCTGCCTTCCGGGACAATGCCAAAACATAATATATTTCTCTGTCAGACAATATTTTCCTGATAATCAGCCTAAACATTCCAGGTTTTATATTTCACTCATTAGCCTTCACAGCNGATCACCCCCTGTGCTGGTTTTAGAGGGCTGTTCCACAGAACGTACTTTCTTGACCTCCATCTGCTTAGCAGTATGACCCAAGAAGTTAGGCCTCAGCTACCTGCCTTCCGGGACAATGCCAAAACATAATATATTTCTCTGTCAGAAAATATTTTCCTGATAATCAGCCTAAACATTCCAGGTTTTATATTTCACTCATTAGCCTTCACAGCAGACATTAGATGAAATTATTTATTTCATCTTTTGCATTTAAATCTAGAAATAGAAAAATAATGAGCTTAAAACAGATTTCTAGAGGACAAGCATGTCTAATATCTGTTCTAGCTCTACCTAGTTGGCAAAGCTATTGAAACTATTGCTGTTTACCCCTCACTTCCAAACTGTGAATCAATGTTTCCACTTGCTGATCTCCTTTGCTGTCACTGCTGTCAATCTGTGAGGGTGAAAAACTTCTTTCTGAATGTCTGCCTCAAGCAGGCATTTACTAATTTATTTTACATCTCAGTTAGAATAATTAGACTGGGAACAAAGGAGAAATACTAGTCTTTAAAGATAAGTTAGTACCTCTAATGTGAATTGGACAACTGAAAATTTGTGAGTGGATTGAACCTAATGTCCAAAACGTCTCTTTTTAACTACAAAAAAATGACCAGATTTTGGATCAAAATAAAACTTTCTTGGAAATTTCACAGCATGCCCTTTGCAAACAACCGTATCTGTCAAAGATGGTATCCTCCCACAGCTATATATTACCACTTTACTGAGTTATTATCCTGGTGGAAAAGACAGTGTGAGTACAGCCTGTTCCACTTCACAGAACATCAGCCAGCTAAGCATAAACAGTGTGGCAAATTTGGAAAGCTCAAACAGTCCTTATATCAGCAGATGGAACGGGCCAGTCATCTCCAGACAGAAGGCAATGCCTCAGGGCAAAAGCCTCTTCAGCTATCACACCTAGATCTAGAATGGGATGTCTGAATTTGACCTTGATGTCAATATGCTCTGTAGACGCTTCCTTCAACTTAACCATTATGGTTTCAAATGTTTTGTCTGTTTTGTGCATTAGCCAGTTCAGAATTTCATGACCTGAACCGGGCTTTCACTGTAGCTATAGGAGCTCTATGGGTGTGACAGTAAGTGACTTGAAAAGTTGGGGAACAGGGTGCATTTTAGCAGAGTACGGGCATGAGTTGATAAAATGGTACCAGGCTCATGAAGGAGAACCCACAGCTATGAACAACCTCCTCATGGTCAGTTAAGGAAATGCAGAGCTGGGCAAACCTCATTTAGAAGTAATAGGCAGAGCAAAGAGCAAGTGTCTAGCCTGTGTAAAACACATAGAAAATTTGGAAGTAACATGCACTTGTATTAGAGCAGAGAGACATAAGAATTGGTTGGTTGAGCTTTTCTGGAAACATGAGTATACTGGAGAGAAGACAGAGACCTGAAGCAAGGACACACTGGCAGGACTATGGTGGGACAGGTTGGCTTTGTGTCAACAGAGGCAGAAAGGACTGTACCTACTAGAAATATTTCCCACTGAAACCTGCAAAGGTAATCAAGATATCTGGGCAATTTTATGCAGCTTAACACAGCCTTTTTCTGTTCATATATTATGTCACAGTCTTTAATTTACTGTGCTAAAGCAATAGTGATAACAGTATCTTTGGTGTCTTACATGAAGAAAATTGATAGTTTTGATTTCTACCCTGGACATAGCTGAATACAGTCTATAAAAAATAAAGCACATGATAATCTGATCAGAGCCTGATTCCTAGAGGAAGGTTGACATTACTCTGTCTTATACTTAAAATCAAGAAGTAATTCAGGTATACAACCAGTTTAAGAACATGCCCACACCTTTATGGACTTTCATCATTAATGCAATAAAAATAAGTGTTCAAATATTTAAATAAAATAAAAACTTACTTTCAAAGTAATGAACATTTACAGTTTGTACAAACTCCACCTGAACAGTTTATAAGCTGAATATGTTCTTATGCTTACCTAATGTATCCAGTATAATGCAAGTAGCAGATGGACACATTTTTATTTGTACATGCTATAATGGATGTCCTAGTATTACTGGTTTTCATTCCTGGAAAAAACAGTTAAATTATTTTACGTGACCATGAAGTTGAATTAATGGCATGTGTCATCTTGCTTTACATGGAGGGTAAATACAGTAGAAATACATAGTTGTGGCAGTGTGCTCCCCTCCCCTTGCCTCTGCTTAAGCAACGGCCAGCAGTGGTGGTCACGATGGCTACATGCAGCTTAAGTCAGAATCTTGAGAGACAGATAACAACACAGCAGCTGAGGGCTATAAATCTTGCCCAACAGCTGAGGGCTAGTTGAGCATGCACAGCTAGTATGCAAATATGACTACAAGTCAATTACCTCACTCCATAAACAGCAGACAGCCCAGGGCCCATTGAGTTCTCTTGCACTCAAGGTTACTCCTCGAGGTCGAGAGAATCCTTACAGCATCAGATAGGTACTTAATAAGTGAATTGGGAATAAGCACTGAAACTTGGAAATCTTAACTAAGTGATGTGAAGGATTGATTGTGCACATACGTAAACACTTAGACATAAACTGTTGAACAAGTCTGGGACTAGGATTGGATCCAGCAGCACCCAGACTCTTCTCTGAGAAGGAGTTTACAAAGCAAGGGGGTCCTTTCTGAACCTTATGACTCAATGGGAGAGTATCCCTGACAGTTGTCTGACCCTGTCCCCTGTGCAGTAAATAATCCAGTGTACCCTGCCACAAAATCTTGTGAAATCACTGTCACATTTATTATTAAACTTTGTTAAATCACTGGTTTATATCANCAATTTGCTCTTATGGGATTTTTGATGGTTGTATTCTTAGCAAAATCTATCATACTTGAAGAACAAAAACATAGCCAGATGTTTGCCTGTAGACTTTACAAATACCTGCAATGAGTTTTTGTCTTAAGTTGTTCTACTAGTTCAACTATGTAATTTAATTCAGTGCCTGGCATTGAATTCTTCCTCTTCATGTAACAGGTCCAAAACTGCTCTCTCTTCTCTGTTTAAAAGAGAGGAGACGTTGACGCCTCTCAGATAAGATATTAAAGCAGAATTCAGTTTATATTTGCTAAACACAGTGTTGTTACAAGTGAATGGTATGCCCAATTGTACTTCTAAAACAAACCATAGACTATAATTATAACTGCTGCTACTTTGAATTTAGAGATACACATTAGCTAATATAAGACAGAAGTTGTTATGACTAACTACTCAGTCATTATTGTGTACACAGTATTTCTTCCACAGTATAATCTCTAGATTTTTAAATAAACCTTTTTTTCATGCAGCATGTAGCGACTTACAAAAGTAAGTGAAGATACCTGCACTGAGAAGCTTCTGCTTAAAAGGGACCTATCTATCTGTCCATCTATCTACATGTAATAGACCTATATACACATACGCACAAATATGAATTAAAAAAGTATTTCATAGATGTATTAGGATGTGGAATATTTTGGAAGCGTTTCCTAGGTATCAGGCACTTTCATATGTCACACTAAGATATGAGCCAAAACAAGATTACAGCCATAACCAAAATGCTGTAAAGTGGACTACCCTGTGCAATCAGATGAACGCCCATTGTGATACACATATGGGCACACACCCGAATAATAGAGATTTATACACGATACCTGTGCATGAAGTCTATCGGTCAAAACAAATAAAATAAGGCAATTTTTGCAGTGAGATTTCACATCAGTCATTTTGTGAGCCATAGGTCATTCAACAGCTACAGTTTGACCTTCTCTAAAATATAAGGTTTACTTATATATAGAAAGTTTATCTATAAGTTTTCTCCCAAGTTTTAAAATGCAAGGATTTCCTCCTAAGTTTTAAAATGCACAGATTTTTAAGGCTAGATTTAAAGAAAGTGACCATGGTAAAATCCTCATTTGTGGTTAAAATTTAGGATATTGTCCAGCTTTATTGTACAGTCCCAATCAGTACAAACTGGTGTCCGTGTGGTTGGCTGAGCCTGTGGAGGACACTGTGATGGGAAAGAAGAGGCTAACCTGCGGAGTTTGTCTCATCTCCTGGAAGGTCTTCAGGAAAAGCTCTCTGTAGACTCCTTGAGATACTCTAACATTCTCCCCACCTTTTCTCCTATCTCTTCTGTGTCTATCAATAATACTCTTACCTTCATCACCTTTCTCAACAGTCCTTCCCACTCGTATTTACATAGTGTCGGAAATAGCATTCAGGCTAGTTATATCCTTTAGCTACTAAAATGATGTGAACAGTATAATATAAATAAATAAATAAAAAGAACTTGTCCTCAAAAAACAAAATAAATATAGCAAAAGAAAAATATAGTTTCTACCACTTAAGTACCAAGTCCTGTGCCAAGGTAGTTGCAAAAAAAAAAAGCATTTGAAGGCTCATTTTTTTTGTTATTTGTATTTACCAAAATAGCTCCTCCACTGAAAAATTTTGTCAGCGCTACCCAGACTTTTCATAAAAGTCTTCATGAAAATATTATTTGGATTTTGATTCACTCTCTTCATTTTTGCTCTTCCTTTTCCTCAAAACATCATTTTGATCCGTTTAATTATGTTAACAAAGTCCTAAAACATTCTATTAAAACAGCATAAAGTACTCCCATTTAAATATAAAATATTTTTTCTAAAAATTTGAAGAAACTTATCTAACTGGAACAATTTAATGTATAAATTTACCCACCTTTTGCTACTTTTTATCTCTTCTGGATTTCTTTTTCATCATGTATCAGCATGTGCAAAAGTACTGTTTTCGTTCTTGCATGCTTCCAATCTCAGACATGCTGATGGCACTTAACTGCTAGTTAATAAGATTGACTCCTAAAAGTAGCTGGTATTCAGCCCAACAGTGAAACCAGGCCATCATTCTGTCCCATCAATAACAGACTTTTAATCAAGCAGAAATAGCGCACAGTTGGGTCAATCGCTACCTCCTATAATCAGCACTTTTCTGTGCCAGAGCCCTTTTGTTTGATTGGAGTTTAAAATACATCGTACACCTGGTATCGACAAAAATTCTCTTTAGAAAGAGCTTTTGTTTTCATCTTGAGTCCATCACTCTGGCTCTAGCGGATTGCCTTATTTGCATATCTTCAGAATCACTGTTCATCTAACTGTCTTAAAGGCTCCACTGCACTTACATCTTATAACAAAAATACATTGATCTAAACACTCATGGTGCTGACTTGGCACTATAATAAACCTACCTCAAAGCCAGACCAAAGGCTTAATATGTCTCCAAGCTGATTGCATGAGCTTAGCATTGTGATTTCCTTTTGCTGCCATGTATCCTCTGGGATATATCCCTAGTTTGGGAAAAATGAAGAGTCATTCTGTCCTACAGCTTTAGTTGATAAATAGGATCTAATGATAACAAGATCTCTAATGAAAAATACAGAATATTGGTCAAAAACAATGACAGCAAAAAAAATAAGTCAATGCACTATTAATCAGTGACAATAGATGAGTTAGACTGCTAGAACATTTATACAATGCTTGAAAAAACCTGATTTGTAATAGACATAATGTTTCTTGTTCAGCAGCCAACACATCCAGAGCATTTTATGTGCAATTATCATGAAATAATGTACCAAAATTGACCAACTGTTTGAAATATTCTTATACACAGATTTACAATTGAAACTAATTCATTAAAGATTTTTTTTAATAAGTTGATTTCTAAACCATAAGTCTGTGATTAGTTTATAATTATTAATAGAAAATATATTAGGACAAAATGTGTTCCTTAATTAATTTTTTTAAAATTTACATTTCCATTCTCTGGAAATATTTATGTCCAATTTCCACTTCTGGAAGCAACCCTCCTGTGAAATTGCAGCCTTCTGAAGCGTTTGGCAACTCAGAAACCTAGCTATGAAATTTTTCTCATCATTACTTTTTTCTCTTTTTCAATTTTACACTTAATTATAGACCATTAAATAAGTCTGCACTAAATGTATAAGATTGTCAGTCTTACGCGGAGCAATTCTTTATTTACCATCATTGACAGAATGTTGGAACACTCAGAATGAATTCCTTTATACATTTATTTGTCATACTGCTTACTGTAGAAAATGCAGAAATCCCTAAAACAGCTTTACAGTCACAATGCTTGGCAGTAACACTTAATCCAAATTTCCCAAGTCACCTGTATTTGATGCAGGTTTTCTTCAGTCCCATATGAAGCACTTTTTTACCCTGTTTCTTCACCCCTCTGCCCACCATCTTTTCAACAGAAAAAGATCACTGGATTAATTTTAATCTTTTTTTTCTTTTTTTCAGAAGTCTCTCAGATCACTGAGCTCGGGAGTTATGGTGCACTGCTAAAACTACAACTCTTACTGTGGTTTCAGTCAAGATGAAAAAGAAATGAATGAGAAACAGAAACATAAGATAGGGAAAAAAATTACACTGGCTGTGCCTATTAAAATACAGGAGAGAGACTTTAAAATTACTATTCTCTCTAATGTTATAATTCTCCATCAAACATTTTACACACATTCCTCTCTTCTAAACTTCATTGTAGCCCAGACAATGCAGAGATCTTTAGTCTGGCAAACATACTGGGAACATACTTAATCACATAAACAGCACTAAATCCATCAAGGACAGCACCTTGCCATTAGCATTCAGAAAGAGTATAGAAAGGTACCTATTTTTGTGGGTAATCTACTCATCACCACGAGGGAATTCAAATCTATGTCCCCTGTTTCCCATGGGAAAGCAGGTCAATACCAGTGAGCCAGAGATTACTCTGAACAGAAGTGCCTCTTCTCATTCTATTTAAGTGGTACCAGGACACCAATAACACAGGAACTATCGTATCGGTGTAATATTTCAAATTTAGTGATTAGGTTATGCAACAACACACCAGGGCAAGATATTTGGACTGGAATTCCAGCTACCACATCTTTTTATGCTTTTGAAATGAGACATTGATCGGAAAAAACACAGAAATAATGGTCAAGGGACAGAAATCTAGTTCTGTATTAATGAACTGTGTCTATTTTTATTCTTTTTTTAAGAGTGACAAGCTTATCCTATTTCAGTGTATCAATCAAAATCCATTTATCTCTACATAAATACATTGGCAAGATTAAAGATTTGAACCCAAGTTTAAGAATGTCTCTGAACACATGTTTAATTTTGAGTAGAGTATGGTGATTAAAGTTAATACATACTATAACGTGGCTAACACAACGTATAATTTATTTACTTTGGAAATCAGATTCCCTGATTTTAAGGGAGAAAAGCAAATCTTTATTTGATCTTATTTCTATTAACCTGGCCACTGTAGTACCCAACAGGCGCAGTAAAGTGGACTTTCTCCCAACTTGACAGTCATCAGTGGGACAGCTGCTGTGCCTAGATCACCACTGTAGACCTAGGATGTGCAAAATCATTTATAACACAGGAGGTAGACAGTGACACAATGTATGAAGATCATGGGATGGCATATTACTCACCAGAAGCATCGTTGTAGTTACAGAGACTCGTTATGTGCAAACGCGAAAGATCAGCTTAAACTTCAAGCTCCAACTTCCAATCATATTAAATACACCAGGATCTAGGGAAAAGAGAATTAAATTTTTAATGAATTGAGCATAGTGGAGGCTGTTGAGAGAATGTACATCTAAACCTCACAGAAGACCTATTCTGAAGACTTTTACAGAGTAGTGGTTCAGTTAATGATGCAGAATATATGAAGAAAAAAATGGCACACTGTAATGGGACAGTAACGGCCTCGCTGCATAATATGAAGATATATATCCCTATGAAACAGAATAGGTAAAATCAGTCACCTGAATCACACGCTCACCTCTGCTGTGCTAAGAAAGCACAATAACAATGGCTGAGGAGCATGAATAGTAGGATAACCAGGGAAGAAAAAAAAATAAATAAAATAAACAGGAAATACAGTGACTGAGTTTTTTTGTCTTTCTCCATTACCAGACCACTGGACTAGAAAGCTGATCCTTAAGTAGTGATGGTTACACTTCTGTTTAAGAGATGGTGGTTCTTATAGTGACTCAAAGCCAGAAATCCCACAAAGCATATCCCAGCTGAGACCACTAGCATTTCAACAACTTGGAGAACAGTAGTATTGGATAGTATTGGACAGCGTTGGATCATCATTTTCACTAAGTGCTGAGAGGTGTTCCAAAGAATTGTTAAGGCATCATATGTAGTTCCATACATCCTCTAGTGAAAACAGTGATACTTTATATAACAGACAAAAGACAACTGTTTTTTATTGTCTTGTATTTCACATATCCATTCGTTTTGTCCTTTTTTTAAAAAAATATATTGTTTTGTTATAATGGAAACAATTTGTCTCTATTCTAAATAACTCCTCAAGAGGCCATTTGAGAGGAGATTGCTTAATTGGTGTTTCCTACTGTTGTTTCTTTTCTTCTAGTTATGACATTATCAAACTCCCGCTTCCCAAAATTGCAGGCTGTAGCTGAATTAACTGCTCAACATTTATGATTAGTTTATCAAAACAATATCTATATATCACTGTTCTTAAAATTCTCAGACAATTTGGTTAATCTTCTTCGGTGCTGTTTTTTTTTCATTATCACAGTTTAAAGCTGGGCTGGCTATTAAATGGACAACAGATGCTCTGTGTTATCCCCTTCCCTCCTCAAAAGAGGGGAAAGAGAAAAGGGAAAGAGCTTAAGGGTTGGAAAAGTTAAAACAGCTTTAATCTAACTACAATAATAACATATTATAATAATAGGAAGAATAATAATGAAATATACACAAAACCAGTATCGAGCTCCCCCCTCCCAGATGACGAACACGTCACCCAGACGCTGCAGGGCACGCCCCAGGGAAGTCCCAGACCATACTCAGAAAACAGGAACTGGATTCAGGAATGCTCAGATCAGGATCGGAAGCAGAATATTCAGGCAGAGTCCTCCTCCAACACTTGAGCAAGGAGCTGGGCAGAGCTACAGAGCAGTATCCTGCAACATCACCAAAGCCCACACTGACAGCCCCATGCTGGGCTGAAATAGGCTCCTGGGCCATGGGTGTGGGTGGAAGCACCAGGTGAGTCTGCCTAGGGTCATTAAAGCCTGTGTATGGGATGGAATGCTGCATTGGGTCAAACCAGGACGTTCCTATCACTTTTTTTCATTAAAATTAATCCTATATTACATGTTTTCAATTACAAATAAAATCCTCATAAAATTAGAAAATGTTTCTTCTGTAACTACAAACTCTTTTAATGTTACACAGTGGAACATGAATCCATAAACTTCAAAGTACAATACTGCACATTCTAAGAAAAATACAAATCTAAAGATTTCATGCTGATAATTTCCATTCTATTGTTTAGTTTATTTGTGAAAAAATGTAACATCTAGTACTTTATTTTCCAAGACATTATGATAGTCTTGTAATGATTATCAAAGAAACGTACAGTACAGCCTCAAAAGTGCAGGCATTAATAGTCTTGTATGCAAGAAACCAGACGAAAAGATTCTGTTCTCAGATCACCAGAAAGAATTTCTTGTGATATTGAGCAAGTTTTTATGCCTTCATATTTCATTTTCAAGTAAGAAATTCCTATATTTCTTTTATTTTCACATTCCACTTTGTCTACACAGTGCTACCCAGTTTGTGTAATAAAAATAATTCCCCCATTCACTTTTTGGTGAAGTTGTTACTCTCGGCGACCAGAGAGGTAAGCTGGCCAACAAGGAGAAGAAATATGTAACTCATTCAATATTTAAATCTTTTAAAGGTCCCATCAGAGCATATCCTGTGAATGTAAATTTATAAATGTGTGTGTATATATACAAAAATAAAAGAAAAATAATGAATTTAATTTCTGTCATCTCCATCATAAGTGCTGATTACAACACTAAACCTAATAGCATTTTCTCAGAATACTTCATTTTCAGAAAAAAGATTTTTCATCCCTCAAATGGGAGAGTTTCAGATCTTAGCAGGAATCCACTGTTCTAGCTTTTGTGTAAACCTGAAAGTGGTAACAAGCTAAAAATTCTCTAATTTTCATAGTTGAGAAAGTAGAGATATAACCCCAAAAAGCACTTGTAAAAGGTCACAATAGCTTATAGCTGTCAAAACTAGAGCCAGTATTTTAACTTAAAGAGGTCTAGTTTTAAAAGTGAGGGAACATAGCTGAACTCTGAATTACATCTTACTGAGTATCAGGAGCATTGATCAAAATAGTCATTAAAAGTAGAAAGAATTCTAAACGAACACGGTGTAACAGGAACAACCAGTCTGGCTTCTAAAATGAAAAATCCTGCTTTTTTATAAATCATGATTTTTGTAGGTATCAAAAACATACAGGGGGAATTGCTTGAACTTCGATTTATTACTTCTTTGAACTTTCAGTTAATTATTGGCAATATTCCCCATTGTGAAAGAAAATGAATAGGTTAAGAATTCTTTTGTGTGATGAATTGTTTCCAAAATGGAAAGTATCAGGAAAACCTCATCAAATATTAACAGTGAGAGGAGGGGATAACAAGGTTCTGTATTAGCACCAATGCCATATTTAATACTTGCCCAAAAACTGAAACTTGTCCTCTGTCTTTCCTCTCAAATTTTAAGTACTGATAAAATGTTCACCTGCTGAGCACTGATAAGGTTGGTTGCTTGTCCTTTATTTAAGGAAAATCTTTTGCATGTAAATTAATGGACTCATTTCAAGAAAAAAACCAATTATTTAATCTTTGCACAGTTAATGATATCTTAGATTGTCTATACAGGGTTTCCTTTACCTTCCCTAAGATGTCTACAAGCAAATGTCACTTTTCTTCAGATTTAGAGAAAAGATTTACAGATAACATCTAATCTTACCGCACCAATACTATTTGAAATAGAGATAATTTTCTTTTACATTTTTTATTTTTCCAAGAAAGACTATATCCCCTCCTTCACCTTCCCCTTCTCACCACCTCCCTCCAAAAGAAGACATTTAAAGTACTGAAGCACACTTCTAATGTAGAAACAGAGGATTAGCAAAGTATAGAATAATACATCAGAGCATTTCTAAGAGAAATATGCTGTTTGGTGCAAAGAAAGTGACAAGCGTTTCATGAAATAAAAATCACAGGTATAATGTTCCTAGCTCTTTTTATCCCCAGTGAATATCTCTTTACAGAGATAGCTATCTATCAGCGTATCATGCTGTTTCAAAGTGCTTTAAAGTTAAGTGCCACATGCACTAGTTTTCTAACTGACCAAATACAACCTGTGCTATTAAATAAATGTTCTTTCTACCATACTTCTACTCAGTGGCTCCCAATGTCTTGTTTTTTGAGGTCTCATGAGAAACTGAAGATGTTTACGGATGTCTGTGTCCTAAGCTGCAATGTTGAATGATTCTTACAATTTTTTCTAATATATCAGTCCTGCAATATGTCCCTAGGGAAGTTGCAGAGTAGCATTCAATCCATGTAAGCTGTTGCTTGTGATACGACTCCTAGAAGCTAAACAGTTTTGTGATATGTTTGGAAAACAAACGAAGAACAAAACCAAACCCTTACAGCCACAAAATACTCCAGGTTAAAGAAACCCAAAACAAACAAAAAAACCCCTCCTAAAACTCTTGGGAGAAAAAACTAAAATGGGATGAGAAAGAAGACTAGAATTGTTATATGCTTTTTTGAACCTGTGTCGTGGCACATGCAACTATGAAGACTTGGTGTCTTTAGAAAAAATCCTTCTTAGGAGAAAAATTCTCCAGTTTCTGCCTAGCATGACATAACTCTACATGTTGTTTTAGCTCAGCTTGGAAGTGAGCTTTTTCAAGATAATCTCCAAATTGTCCCTGCTAATATTCAGGCAAACTTCAGTCTTCTCAGGTGAAACAAAACTGGAAGGTACATTTCAGGAATGCTGACTCTGCTCCTGTCATTAAGGGCCATACAGTCCCTGGGTCAGATGAGAGCTCATCAAATCTGAAGCCCCCAAAGAGTGTACAAGAAATTAACTGTAAACCAGAAAGGAGAATTGGCTTATTCCAGCCAAAGAAAAAATTATCCACATTTTTCAATAGAGGAAACTTGTTGCTATTTTCCTAGAAAGTCCTTAATAGGAAAGTCGCTAACAATAAAACTCCATAATTAATGAAGACAAGAGTGGTGCACGATGACCTTCTTTGTAATGCTGTCATTCAAGCAACAATGGATTCTATGGAAGTAATGTTAGCACTGTACCAAAGAGCACCAGAAAGAAACAGCATATGTGTGACTATAATGAGATCTCTGGGACGAGGCTGCAGCTAAGAACTGGATAGAAAAGAGACTTGAACAGACAGATTCTATTCAAGATCAGGATATATCTCGGGGGATTTATATATGGCCAAAGTGTCTAAGCACCCATTACAGTTGAAGAGTATCTAGTCAATACATCAGTGATGCCTAAAGAGCACCTGCATGATCAGCAACTGGGTATGTACTGAAGGACAAGATGGTGGCTCTCAGCACTGGGAGTGTGCTGCCGTGAGGTGGCACCGGTGCAGTACAGCTGTGTGGCACTGGCTCAGCCTTACTAAGAAAAAAGTTGCAAAGGTGTCAGAAAGTATGTGAACTGCAACTCTGTAAGACAGGATAAGTGAAAACATGGAGGGTAATTGCTGAGATGGCAAAAGCTGGTTTCGAATCCAAGTGAAAAAACTCTGATGCAAAGAAGGGAATAATTCCTAGGGGAATAAAAAGGCATAAAAGAGGAAGGCAACCCAGCGGCATCGACCTGCCCGTTCCAAGGAGTAAAGCAAACCCACCTCTCCCCACCTGGCTGACGAGCATCCAACCAGCTAGAACCTGCTGGGTGCTTTGGGCAGCGAGCATACTCCTGCTCAGTCTGGTACAACGCAAGTCCCAGCTACATGTCTTCCACGTTTGCAAACAAATAACTGCTTTGTATTCTTGTCCACATTCTGCTTCCAAAGTGATTTTGGGTATGGTAAGAGGCATCCAACCACCAGTAACACAGTGAGGGAAGTTTACCAGCTCAATGACTATAAAAAGGAACTTAAATATTTGGTGCATATTAGCCCTTGAGCAAAATTGAGTTGCCTCAGCGTGTTCATCTGTTTTCGTTTTAAAAGGTATATGTTACCTGGCCTGGCATCCAGCTGATATTCCAGAGGGGTGAGTGCATTTGGGTTTTAGTCTGGTAGGACATACCTTTCTCTCCTCATGCCTTCAGTACCACCTCGCAAACTAGCAGGTGCAGACCAAGCTGCTCTGGAAGTGGGCTGTTACCATTTGACAAATAACAACAATGGTAAAACTGTGAAAACTCTATTTTACATCTTTATATCTTAATTTTCTTCTGTCTCTCCTCCTTGGCTGCTCATTCTCTACTTAATAAAAACTTTTTCTTAGCTTTGTCAGATAAATTCGTTACTGAGTTGTCCTTTACCCTTTTTTTCAAATGGAAATGGGACCATGCTAAGGTATGACCTTCTCTATGTGTTTGTAAACAAAAAGATCTACTCTTTCTTCAAGAGAGACAGGGAACTACTGGAGAGAGTCCAGCAGAGGGCCACAAAGATGATGAGGGGAATGGAGCATCTTCTCCAGTCTCTGGAAAGGCCGAGAGAGCTGGGTCTGTTCAGCCTGGAGAAGAGAAGACTGAGAGGGGATCTCATCAATGCTCACAAATATCTAAAGGGTGGATGTCAAGAGGACGGGGTCAGACTCTTCTCAGTGGTGCCCAGCGACAGGACAAGGGGCAATGGGCACAAACTGGAGCACAGGCAGTTCCACCTGAACATGAGGAGGAACTTCTTTACTGTGAGGGTGACAGAGCCCTGGAACAGGCTGCCCAGAGAGGTTGTGGAGTCTCCTTCTCTGGAGATATTCAAAACCCGCCTGGATGCATTCCTGTGCAACCTGCTCTAGGCTAACCTGCTTTAGCAGGGGGGGGTGGACTGGGTGATCTCCAGAGGTCCCTTCCAACCCCTACCATTCTGTGATTCTGTGATTCTTACTTTCCCCTCATGAAAGTTTATTTTCTCATACTCTATATTTGTGCATTGCAATGCAATATAGTAAAGCAAGGAACAATCCAGAAAGCTTTCTTTTCCTCTTTAAGAAACTACTCTGTGTCTTTACTAGCACCATTCCTGGCCTCTGCCTGTTTACTATAGTCTACTAAAGATGCAAAAGCAAAAGATTGTTTTGAGAGCCATTTTTAGATTAATAACTCTCCTTTTTCTGTGAGCATCCATATATTGACCAAATCTAATAGCACGGGAAGTGAAATTAGAGGTAAATTCAGTTTCATTTCCCACTGCCTGCAATAACTTGCTTTTAGGAAACACCTGCCAGAGGATCCAGTCATGTGTCTTCCATGGGCTAAGCTTGCTGCATTTTTCATAGACGTAAATTAGCAGTCCTTACCAATACCACCATCCTGTTTTTTGTTCAGACACCTGCTAGTCTTTCAGGATATTATAATGTTGTTGCCTCTTCACATTTAGATTTTTGTAAATCGTGAAAACTGAAGGTTTCCAGGTGCTTAAGACCTACACACTCAAGTGATGCATGCATATGCTTAAAAAAAAATAAAATTAAAAAAAGTTTTCAACTTTTTTCTATTACTCAAATTTAAAGAAGTCTGTTTCAGACTGCTAAAATTAGAAACATTGTTGAATTTGAGAAATTTTTTTTGAAAAAATTATTAAAGACTCATAGTACATCTTCTAGAATTTCTGCCGTTTTCTGAGAAAGGCAGACTAAGATCAGGAATCAAGAAAGCATTCCTCTGGCTGAGAATTAAGCCAAATAAATATAGCACTTTCTTAGGTTTGATTAGGTTTCTACTGACAGCAGAAATATTCCTGGCAGGCAAAAAAATGATACTTTCCTTTTAACTGTCTGGCCCCAAAATAGACCAAATTATTATAATAAAAAGAAAATTAAATGATTTATCCATTACATAAGTTTGGCTCACGAGCAGAGTCTTGAGATAAGTAATTCTGAATTGGCATTTATAAAAACATATTAGTAAACTGACTTGCTTGAGAAGCGGGCAGGAAGATGGATTGTGAAGATAATAGTATACTATATATAAAATAATTGCTGGCAGCATCTAATGTGAAGAAAGGGCAGAATTAGTAGGAACAAGATTACCTTACTCGTTGCCAGCATCTAAGTTCAACATGACTGCATTTCAGATAAAGCATAGGTCAATGAAAAAAGTAGTCAGAAAAAGAATTTCTGATTTGAAACTGTTTGAAACAACTTCACCTTAAAAAACAGATGTGAAGGACCATACTGTTAAAGCCCAAATACTTGTATGAAGATGAATGAAGATGGTAGTTAACAGATATTCTTGTTTATATACAAAAAAGAAAATTCTAAAAAGTCTGTCCTTGAAAAATGGAAACCCAGCACATTGTGTAATGATAGATAAAGCAGTATCTTAAACAGGTAAATTCGATGAAATACAGCAAGACTCCTGACAAAATCCTATGTCTAGTCAGCTCATTTTTCTGTATACAGCTAGAAAAGCAGTGAGCTGAATCTCATAAGGTTCCTGACTGAGCCACTCTTCAAAAGCATCTTTAAACATTTGCTTAGCTTTGTACACTTCTACAGATTTCATTATATTGTGACTTAAGCACGTTCTTAAGAGTCTGAATAGGAATTGCTTTAAATATGTGCTGTGTTTGGATAAATTGGACTGTAAATATATCTGGTGCTTTCCTCACTGGGAAACAGAGAACTTGGCAAGATTGTTAATTAAGGTCTAAATTAAACTAGTCATCTATGCTTTCTCATCAATGTGGAGATGATTGCTCTCTAGAGGTGATTTTTTTTTCTCTCTACAGAACCGTTACGTCCAGATGACAAGTTTAGACAGACACATAACATTTAGATGGCTCCCATGAAGACAGTGCAGAGACAAGCCTGCTTTAAATGGGCTGTCGGAAGGTTCAGCAGGAGACTGGCAATACCTACGTGGATAATGTCCCTGCTTCGCGTGCCGTGGTGTTCCCGCTTCTTCAGAAAGACTATCAATGTCTTCCATCTCCTTTCATACACTAAAATCTGAGCAGAACAATATCACCACTCCTTCCAAAAATATTGCTTTTTTAGCATAAACTGATTCACTGGAATATTTTTTTAAACAGAAGACATCAGGCAGCAATTCATGACTGGAACGAAACAATGACCAAGGCATCTGAATGCAAACAGGAGCGAGATTCGGGATTCATCTTCAACCTCAGCAGGCTGCCTGCTCAGTCTGCCACTTTTCGTGGAACCCAGTCTGAAACATAAATTTTCCTCCCATCTGTTGTTCAGGAAACCAAACAGTTCAATCCAGGAGTGGATTACAGTGCCGAGAGAAGCAACCACAGCAGCGTCTAAGTGAGATGTCAGTCTTGCACTGATGAAACCATTGCGACAGTGGCAGAGCCCACAAATGGAGAGTAGCAGACTATCTCAGAAAATACTAACTTTCTATCTTTTTGTTGAATCTTGAATTAGAAAAATGTCAAAACCTACCTTACAGTTCTTCGGAACAGAGGGGCAGATAAAGACGTTTCAAGATTAGACAATCAGGATTTTGTGAGAGCATATAAACTGTTACATAAAGATTGGAGCTCACAGTGAGAAAGACAACATGCTCTCTCTTCTACCAAGGTCTGGTGATGCCAGACCTGGAATACTGCATCCAGTTACAGGCTCCCCAATACAAGAGAAAGATGGACACACTGGAGAGAGTCCAGTGAAGGGATGCCAAGGTGGTTAAGTGACTCAAGCATCTCTCCTATAAGAGAAGGCTGACAGAACTGCAATTGTTTGTTCAGCCTGGAGAAAAGAAGGCTCAGGGGGATCTCATCAATGTATATAAATACCTGAAGTAAGAGTGCAAAGAAGATGGAGCGCAGCTCTTCTCAGTGGTACACAGTGACAGGACCAGAGGCAATGGGCACAAACTGACCCACAAGAGGTTCCCTCTGAACATCAGGAAACACTTTTTCACTGTGAGGGTATCAGAGTACTGGGACAGGTTGCCCAGGGCAGGCAGTGCATTCTCCACCCTTGGAGATATTAAAAAGCCATCTGGACATGGTCCTGAGCAAATAGCTTCAGGTGGCCCTTCTTGAACAGGAGGGTTGGGCAAGATGCCCTCCAGTAGTCCCTTCCAACCTCAACCGTTCTCTGATTTGGTGAGTCTCTCTCCTCTCTTGTGTGGTTTGTACTTTAAAGAGCTTGTGGCTGCCTGGTCAATATCTGCACTAGTAAACAAAATGTGTGATTGTCTGTTTGTTCATCCTGAGACCAAGGAGTGCATTTTAGTTAATTCTATGCAGCTCAACTCCCTTCTTCCTAAAATAAGGTGCCTTCATCCATACTGTCTTCCAGGAATGGTCCGTGACTTATATTAACCCCAAAATGACATTGTCTGGGCTAGTGCTAATCAGGAGAAATCAAAAATGTGCCAAAGAGTGCACTAATGATTAAACAGTATAAGGAGGCCCATGCCAATGCTGGGCCAATGTCCTGGCCTTGCTCACCTTAGTGGTATAGATGTAGCTTTTATATTTATAACAAAACAAAGGAATACATATAATATAGCTTTAATTTCACTATATTAGTGTTTACCATTAATTTCCTTAGCAACACCATTTTCAGCTCTAAAGCCTCTAATGATGCCCTGGGTTTGGTATCTAACCAATATTACCATTTACTATATAAGATTGATGGCTTCTTATTCCATCCTTGGTGTGAGCGGCCTCCAATACAATCAAGGAAAATTAGAAAAAAAATATGGTTTTTGTCATTATAGTAATCAGATTTGCATCTCTAAATGCACATACCGCACAAATCTCTCAAGTCTCTGTTACATTTACGGATTTTTTTCATACATTAAATTTAAAGATTTAAAAGCTTTCCGATGTGCTCTTGAGGCCCACTATTAAAAAATGAAATCGCTATTAACAAAGCTATAACTATTTTTGCTTGAATTCTATATACATTTCTATCATCAAAATATGAATAATTTGCTTTATAGGAAGATGTTTTCTATGTATTTCAATAAACACACCTCAAAAGCACATTTATGAGCAAAGTCAAAATAAATTATGCATCACTGATTAAAGGGAAATATATATTATAATTAGATATAAGCAATATCAGAAATGCTGGGCAAAGAACAAAGACAGAAAGCTTTGTATAGTTTAAGCCAGAGACTTGTAATTCTCACATCTGCCAAAAGAAATTAGTCAGCTCAACTTTACGATTTAGTCTGCAAATATATTACAATTCTTTGCTTTCATTCTGGTTACACTGCTATGAAATTTAAAGATCCGTATTCTTACAATATTAATAATGGTTTTCACAAATCTAGTCTTGTTTCTCAGTGTCAAGCAATGGTACAAGTTCTTAAAATACTCTGATACATGGATAATTACAACTTCTTAAAATATAACTTTCTATACACAATTCTTGTTCTGTGAAATGGACAATGCAGGATACAAAACTATAATTCAAGAATATTTTTATTACACTTTCAGTTGAGATTGAGTCTCTTAGAAAGACTGATGTATCATTCTTTGCAATGTTTCTGTTTTTCTAGGAACTAATGCATGTAAGCCTTTTCTCAGACATGGCAAATTGTCCTGAAAGATAATAATGATGCTAATGGAAAAGGACACCTTCACTTCAGCTGAAGAGTAAGTAACATTTTGTTGTTATTTCTTTTGTTGCATCCTGATTAATTTGTTTAAATTGATGTTGAGCAAATGAGTTATAGTTTGGCTTTTGTGTGAGCAGGAATTTGTATTTGAAACTATATAGGGTAGCTACAAATTTTTCTTTGAAACAACTACCTGTTATGTTTTACATGTTTTAGCTTTCCAGGAAAGAACCTCAAAATACAATTAATAGATTTTACCCTGCAATTCTTTTTTCAACTCCAGGCTTCCATTTCCCCCTTCTTCCTCTGCCTCCACTTGTTCCAGTACAAATGTTGAATTTGCAAGGAATATAAAACTTCATCCTATTTGTACAGTCTACATGTTTGTGCTGGCTTCAGCTGGGATAGAGGTAACTTTCTCAAACCAGGGGTTTTACCTTTTTTTCAGATTCTCTTCCCCATCCCACTGGGGTGAGTGAGCAAGCAGCTATGCAGTGTTTAGGTACCTGCCAAGTTAAACCACAACAATATCTTTGAAAATACAGAGCCATAGTCCAAGGTACAGATCACTGGAGTAGAAAGCTGGATTCTCACCCCAGCCTTGTCTTGACAGTTTGTGAAATCTGTGTAGGATTCACTGCAGCTTATTTTCTGCAGGTATAAAAGGAAGAAAAATAACACCTATTATTTTCTTAAGTGCTTTTGGGATTTAGAAATGTGAAATGGAATGTTAAACTGTGAGATCCACAAAAATATTCTTGATGTTTTTGTAATCTCTGTAGATACACTTAATATAAAGTTACTTTTTATGAACAAGTATCCACAGACCAGAAACACCTTATATTATATGCATGTATCTTAATAAAGACAATATTCGATTCTGATAAATATTGAAGTAATTTAAAAATTGGAGTTATCTTTAAATTGGGACTCTTTCACTAACCAGAAAGTTTGAAGGTGTTTAGTCACTACTTGAAATGAAAAAACCATATTCTTTCTAGATTTTAGCTCACTGTGATACTTTCATTGCGGCACAGATTTCCTGGTTACACACCAGACCATGACAGGCTGGTAGACATTATGTCATAAGTCACTTTGTTCATTCTAGTGTGTTCATTACATACATAATTATCTCAAATGCTCATGTCAAACTCCAGATCTCTTAGTCATTAAAATACAGGGGGGAAAATGTAGCATGCCTGAAAAATTCACTCCTCAATCTGGGCTCTGTGTACCTCAAACAGTCTTCTAATTCTCATAAACTAAGGCTGCTGTCATTTAGATAAACCATCTTTCCATAAGAATATTTTTAAGTTCTCAAAGTGGGAGATGAGTCTTCTCCAAACTGTGAGAAACCCCAAGAAAACTCAGTCCAAAAATCTGCTCTTTTCTATGTCATCTCTCTCTCACTTGATCACTCCATTCACTGGAAGTTCTCTACCCTGTGACTGCCCCAGGAAGGGCCCAGTATTCACCTAGAGTCAACAGGCACCGGGGCAAGGATGTGAGTAGGGACAAAAGCAGCTCTGATTCATCACCAGCTCCTCCATCCACCCTCCGCCATCTGCGATGACAAGACATCAGAAAGGTTACTTCTCCTTTTCTGATGTAAGCAGTCCAGGCTCACTGGTTAGAGGAAAACGGTTTTGGGACAAGACTGCAAGAGGCTGTGGGAATTAGGGGAACTACTGGAAACAGGGCTGCAAAGGAGGTGTGTGTAGGCAATGGTTGGAGTAAAGTTTCAACCCTCTCCAAACCTGGACTGGACGTGTTATGGAACAAGTTTGGGTGGGAGAGCAGAAAGTAATATTATCTGTGGGATAATACAGGGAAATATTGGAGGTTCGACCATGATATTTGTAAAAGGAGAGTGTAATGTGCTGAGGCCAGTGCCGGCTTTGTCAGAGCTCAGGCCCAGGTCAGTTCTCCAAGGGAACAGAAAGCAGTGGATGTCAGCGTAGAGAAGGCTGGACGTCAGCACAACAGTGGTGCCAGGGACTCAGGGAGCAGCAGCGTCAGCTGGGAGGGTGATCCAGGTAATAACATAAAAAAGGGGCCTAGCAATAACATTTGAGAACAATAGCTCCTAGAGATGTTGAGTTACAGCTGAAACTACCCTGTTGGAAAGATTCATTAATATCCATTAGAAATTATTCATTTAGCCCTGAATTTATTCAGTAACCTTTTAGTTCACCAATATGTGGATAGAGTATTGTTTCAATTCTGCTATGAAGTCATATTCTGGTGTGGTCCTAACCAAAATTTAGGAACATCATTGGGTAAATATTTGCAGACATTTTAAGATACAAGTCTTTAACAGCTGACATTCATTTAAAAAATTATATTTCACTTTCATATTCATTCAAAGTTTGTGAATAGGCCTTCTTGCTCTTCTTGTCCAAAGTTTGTTGGTACTAAGATGGCACTTTCAAGGCACAACATAATCAAATCTTTATCTCCTCCTCCTTCTGGCTTATAATGGAAAGTCATAGGCTCCTGTTTGTAACATCATAAAGCCAGTTACATGACAAAAACTGCAAACACTAATAATGGTGATGTTTGTTATAAAATTGTAAAACATTCAAGTGTACATGGAATTGATTTTAATTAAATCTTGTCAAAAGAATAGATTTTCAAAGCACAAAGCCCACAGTACGCAGGACAATGCAGTCGTGCTCTTCTAAACAAGGGCACTTTATGTCAAATTATTTTCCTCTTAAATAGATTAATAACTCCCTCTCCTGTACCTCATTATATTTTTCCAAACCAAGTCCAGAAAACTAAAGGTGAAAAAAGAAAAAAAATAAAATAGACAAGACTAACCAACTACTCTCATAAAAATTAATGATTATAAAAACTGAATGAAACTCCCATTGTTCTGTAAGACGGATATAATACCAGAAGATTAATGGGACATGAACCCTTTCTTTCTGAAGTCTCTGTTTCAGAGCTAGATCACATCAAAAGCAACTAAAAGTCTATTAAAAATATCCGATTACTTATGTAAGTAGGGATGAAGTCTCATTCCTTAAGGGACTTGTAACCCATGCAGTAAATATGTGTGAAAAATAAGGTGGAATTCTCTCTCTCATCCAAAGGTACATCTCATACCTTTCTACACTTGTGCTTTTTAAACAGATCCTCTTCTTCCATCAGTAGCTTACTGTGTTTAATTTCATTCTTTCACACAGTTACAGGTGAGGTGTGTCCAACCCAAAGCTACATTGGTTATTAGACACATAAATATTTATCTTATGATTCACACAAAGTCCCCAATTTGCCTCTTTATGCTGTGCTTTTACACTGTACAGAAGACAGGAAAAAAATCAAGCCCCAGAGCCGTACGGCCTAAAGGCAAAGAAATACAAGACATAAGTATGGTGAAGACTTTCTGTACCCCAGGTGCAGTAAGCAGTTTTCTTTTCTGGGAATAGGGTAAATAAGCAAAGCAGCAGGAAAGAAAAAAGTGTTTCACTTTGGGGAATGCTTACACAAGAAGTCACAGAGAAGTCTACAACAGCTGTCAAAGGTAACCCATAAATCCCTTGTACATTAATATGTCCCCTGTGCAGACTTCTTACTGTACGCAGTTACTTTTTCCTTATGAGTATATGTTTGTGTACATACCTAAAATTATTGTTAATGTAAATAATTTTTTTGGGTTCTCAAGTGAGTAAAAAGCAAATGTCAGATTTGTATTAGTCTGCAAAATGTCAGTTCTTTCCCTTTGTAATTCTGTTCTTACCACTAGTGAGGTACGCATTCTGAGGGGGGGAAATACCTTATAAGTGTACATTTAGTTAGTAACACACTGTATATGTACAAAGCTTCTGACTTGGAACTACAACATAACCAAATAGATATGTTCATTTTCCAATTATTGACTGTTTGATTTTATATCTTGCATGTCTTCAATCTGCAGTAAAGAGGTCATTAACCTAAAGAGAGGATATGGTTCCGGTTACAGATATAATTAGCAGAACCCGATCCAGTTTCAAGGAGTTTCTGCCAAGATGAAGAACGTTGTTCTCTCATACAACCTCCAGAAGAGAAAATGGAGCTGTATGTGAACTTCAGGAACACAGTCACGAAGGCAGACTGGACTACCTCGTTTCCACCTTGTCACCTCTAAACTCAACCCTATGTCAGCTGTTCTGACATGTCTCAGTGAAGTAGATTTTGTTATTACTGCTTTAGCAGAGATATATTTCTATGATTCTATGATATATTTCAGGTTTATAAATGTTTTCTTTTCTTCACTATTGTTTCACTAGACTGCTAAATCTTTCCTGGGAAATTCAACTGAGGATGGAAACGCCACTTTTTAAATGTGCATAATTGAAAGGTGGTATGTTGCAGGGAGCACCCAGACCCTAATGAAAAGGTAAGTACCTGTACAACTTGTGAACAGGTTGATGATCTGTGATGCCACATGGCCAAGTTGCAGGAAACAGTTAAGAGGCTGCGTAGTATTAGTGGAGCCAAGATGGAGATAGGTGGTTTCAGAACAATGTTGCTGTAGAGGACACCACTGAGAGCGAGGCAACTCGGACCCTGGTGACTCACAAAAACAACACTCCAGTCTCTACCCTCCAGCATCACAACCAAAACCAGACATGAACCTTGACACCTGTAGACACCCACGAACAAGGGCCACAAGGACTGTCTGTACCATCACACAACAGATACCATAGAAAGAAACCGCAAGTGCTCATAGTGGGGAACTCTCTGTTAAAAGGCTTCTTCAAGTACATCAGCAGCAAAAGGAAGGCTAAGGAAAACGTGGGCCCGCTGCTGAATGAGGCAGGTGATGGAGGATACAGAGAAGACAGCGTAACTGAACGCCTTAATCACTTCAGTCTTTACTGCTAGGGCCATCCTTCAGCATTCCCAGATCCTGGAGGTAAGAGAGAAAGTCTAGAGAAAGGAAGAATTTCCCTTGGTCAAAGAGGGTTAGGTTAGAGATCATTTAGGCAAACTGGACACCCACAAGTCCATGGGCCCTGACAGGATGCACCCACGAGTGCTGAGGNGAGGCAGGTGATGGAGGATACAGAGAAGACAGCGTAACTGAACGCCTTAATCACTTCAGTCTTTACTGCTAGGGCCATCCTTCAGCATTCCCAGATCCTGGAGGTAAGAGAGAAAGTCTAGAGAAAGGAAGAATTTCCCTTGGTCAAAGAGGGTTAGGTTAGAGATCATTTAGGCAAACTGGACACCCA
>VZSC01009430.1:0-43291 GCA_013398225.1 Steatornis caripensis
GCGGGTGCAGGAGCCCACGCCACATGACAGCGGTGGCCATCATGTGCTTGGCCTGCATGAAACTTGGGATTATGCAGGCAGCCAAATACTTCTCAGCCAGATTTCCCAATGATATTATTGAAGCAGGGAGCTTAAAACTATTAACGTGCTATCAATCATTCACTTACGAACCCACAGAGTAACTCAGAGACAACAATTTCCCCCACATTCCTAATGGATTTCACTATAAATAAACAAAAGCATTCCCACCCTGCACTTTCCTTTCCAAGACTGCTGCTGACTGACATTTTTTATATTCCTCTGGGTAAACCAGTGCCAAAAAATTTCCCTATCTTTAACAGCAAGCGAAGCAGCAGCTACTGAGGACTCCCGCAATCCTCAACCCATCATCGCAATGACCGAGCCAAAACCCAAACTTTCAAACAATTCCTTTGGCTAAATCCCAGAGCCTCCTCGCTCCTGGCTTTTCAAAACTGCATCACGCTTCCAGCAAAGCGTGCTCCCTGCTGATGAGCGGGCAAGAAACAAGGAGGAAGACGTTACATTTCTCGGGCGGTTTGAGCTCAGCAGCCCCGTGGATGCTCGCCGGCTGTCACCGCGGGAGGCTGAGCCACACGGAGCTCAGAGATGTTTCCCAGTTGGCGTGCGAAGAGGAGAGAGATGGAAAGCTGTCCAGCTACCCATCCAGTCTAACATCACCCAGAGACTTCTGGTCCTTTTTATTTGTTTGAACAGAGTGCTTTTTCAACATGTTTTGTTAATACTTTATGGGATTTTTCAGGAAGTACTCAGCAGCACGTACCACCTAAGGAGGCAGGACCTTCATCTCACGTGTGTCCAAATCACAGAGCCAGCCTTCAAAAGCGGCTCCTCTTCACGTGATATTTTTTGATTCCCAAAAGCCGGAATTTCTGTCATTTTTTATGAAGCTTTTCGATGTCTGTTTCTAACCTCTCTGCCTCTCCAGGCTTCCTCCCTATTCCTCATACCCAACAAGCTTGCTCGCTGAATGACAGCGCCGTGGCTGGCACCGCGGCGCTCGCACCCTGCAAGGCACCACTTCCCAGGGTTTGGTTCTTACACCAGCCGCTGGTAAATGAGGCCTGTGTGACAGACCACTGGCTGTATAATGAGTTCATTCTCCAGACCCACCGAGAGCAAGGTACTTTCCCGGCCCATCTGTTCACTGAGCTCCTCACAGCATGGCTCTGGGAAGGCTGTTTCTGAAGAGAGCAGCAAACACCCGGCAGACCGCTGATGTGCAACAGACCCCGGTTTGATGGCCTCTGTAACACACGGTGCAAAGCTTTCTCAGCCGAAAAATGGAAAGAGACAGAGCACTGGGATTACTTCAGAGCCATTGCTGGAAATTCTTAAACTGGGGAAAAAAACAGGGGCGAAGAAAGCCTCCAGAAGGCTAAAACAAATCTTCTAGCACAGAACTCACACAGGCACAGTGCTCTTTCTCGGCCACCTCTATTTCCTCCACATTTTCTAGGAGAAACAGAAGCTCCAGGAAAGTCACGTGTCTGTAAACAGAAGCGGTCAGAAAGTCCAAGCGAAGACCTAGAGAGACTAGAACTAGAAATGACACTTAAAATACCAGGCCAGGAAGTGCATCCAACCTTGACCGAAACACTGACACACCTGACCTCAAAAAGAAAAGAAAAAAAACAGTTAGAAAGCTTAGATACCATCTGCAAATATTTTTAGAGGCAAGGAAAACAGGTACCACCTTCATTTTGGAGAAGGGCTTAATAAAAACTGATGGGGGGGTGGTATATTTGAGCGGGGAGTGGTTTAACAAGGATAAAGCACGCTCTCTTCTCAGTACAAAAACGGGGCAACAGATGACTGACAATCAGCACATTTAAAACTGCCTTTAAAAAGCGTCGTGTATGTTTTTAAACATTGTCCCACAGAACTCGCTGCTATCTGTATGAACGAGGCGCAGATGTAGGTGATTCATTAATGCATTTGAGGCTGATGAAGGTCAGGAGAACATCCTCATTCACATCCAACGGGGCTTTTTAACAACGAACTCTCACGGTTAGGGCTGGGATATGAGCCAACTATCAGTACATAGAGCTTGCTCCAGGTACATCCCTTCCACAGCTGCCTATTATCCCATACCACATTATTTTTCCTGACACGCATAGCACTGTCCATATAGAAACAGGCCCAAATACATCATAGGCACAATCCAGTACGGGAAATCCTATTTGGTTGTGTAATTATGTTACTGTCTTCTCTCTGACTGTACTAATGTCTGAATTAAACTATAATATCTCATGACTGAAACCTTTCTTTAATTCATGCTGAAGAGCCCTCACACAATCTGTGGCACTGAACAAAGTAGTAAATTCACTTCAACATCTTTATGCTTTCCCATGGTCTTTAAATCATTCCTATCCAGACTTCCTGTGTGTTCTGGATCGGACGGAAATGTTTCTAGCCCATAACTTTTCCATTACTGTTTTTGAGGAATGAACTCTTTAAAGAGAAAGCTCTGTTCTTTAATCATTGGGAGAAAGAGCAATGGCCATGCTTCACTGCTGCAGGATGAGCCCCGAGAAGCCCCTGAGCTCTGAGCCACGGCAGCAGAGCCCTCCTTGGAGCAAGGTCCCTCTGAACACTGGCAGAAATCGGGCCCTAAATACATCCCTAGGGAAGAGCACACACCACAAACTGATGGCTGGTGAGGTGCCATCTCCCTGCCTCCACTTGCTTGCAAGGGAAGGAAGCGTTGATGACGCTCAAGATGTCCCCCTGTACGGGCACAGCAGAAGTTAGGCAAACTCTCCCGTCTCTTGTGAGATGTTCTTCTGGGAATTAAGCTCTCCAAGTGTGCTTCCCTGTAACACGTAACGCACTTATTCTCCAAAACCTGACAAAAATTTGAAAACAAGTTTGAGAACAGGCTCCACTGCATCATCTGAAGAAGCTAAGTGGGGTGAACAACAGAGCTGCACGGTAGGAAATGAAAGACTTCACTGCACTGAAACTCATTTGTGAGACATCTCCCAACATTATCTTCATTGCGAAACAGCATGCCGAGGGCTCACAGGTAAAAACCACAGTGAATACAGCAAAACACATTAAAACACCATTAAGGAGTTTGTCTTAAACATGCAGGGTTCTGTAAAATTCAGAGAAAGACCTTCCTTAGTAAGGACCCTATACACCGAGCCATTGCAGCCTTTAGGATATCGACGGTATTGAATGTCCCTCTATTTTGACAACTGCCCTTCTCTCCATGAACTCTTTTTCCTCCATGGGTTTAACCCAGAGCTATAAGGTCCCCATAATCACTGCTATAGAGGCTGGTAGGAGAGAAGAACTCCACAGGGGTCTGCTATACTGTGAAATCGCCCAAGCTAAACTTCGTGGAATGCATTGAGCAATGACACAAAGCAGATGTGAAGCCTTCTCTCTCTTCGGGGAGTCTGCACTGGTGGCTTTGGAGGCATCTTCTGCCGCTCTGATCATGAACTATCCAACATGACCAACAGCTCTGCTTCATCTCAGGGAGCTTTAAGGAAAGGGACTCTTTGGGGAATCCACTTCCAAAGTGGGACACAAAGGTGTAGGACATATCACTGGATAACCAAGAAAAAGTCCCTACCATTCCTCTGCTTCTACAACCATTGCCACTTCAGGATGTTGATGGTAACTTCTGACGCAGTTCACCCATTTTTTGCAATTGCAAGGACAAACTGCGTCTAACCTCCTCTCCCTCAGCAAATCAAGGAACACGTGCAGGCAGCAGTGCCTTGCCTGGTTCCTGCAGAGACTCGGGATGCCTTTCCCTGGCACAGCCCTGGGACTTGCTCTCAGCAGCACGAGGGGACTGGAGTCTGGATGGTCCTTGCTACAGCACTGCGATGCTGGGAAGGTTTAGGTGGACACTTGCAGAGACACTCTGCTCTCACCAACAGCTGACAGGGTCCACGAGGCAAACCTTCTCCTTTAGAGACTCCTGTACCCTGTGCGCCCGCGGGAAAGGACCGTACCTGTAGCTGAGATGCCAGCAGCTGACGGCAACCTTCTTCAACATTCTCATGGTTGCTTTGAGCCACACATGACTTTAGACTCTTGTAGGGCCAAGGAACATTTTGTTGAAAGCACAAAATCCTGCTATTGAAACAGCAGAATATCACAAGCAAATAAGAGCCTGGCACAATGGCATGCTGCTAGTCTGTATTTTGTTTCCTTAGGTACTCCGAATTTCTGGCTCGAGGCCAGTTGCTCAAACAAACTGGGCTCTTCCCGATGCCATATGTTACCACAGGTTTCTCCCTGCTTCTGAAACTGCTCTGAGGTGCTTTGTCCGCTTGCAGTGCTCTCTAGCTCCTCTCTTCCCAGCTGCTCACAGCTTCTGCCTCCAGCCTCTGACCTTTCGGTGGCTACCTGGGAAATCCCAAATTCAGTAAGAGTCTTTTTAAAGCAAACAGTATACATATGATTAATTCTTCCTGCAGACCTCAAAAAAAAAACCCTTCCTGATTAACAAAGGTCACTGAATCTCAAAAGTTCATTACAAACAAATCAAACACATTACAGCCCTCCTCTAAAAAATGAAGTAAAAGCAAAACTGGCTTAGTCCGGGGAAAACGTGGCTGAAGAAGAGGCAAGAAGCTAGCCAGATACAAGGTGAAGAACTGACGGAAGAGCAGCTGTGTGCTAACACCATCAGCAGCTTGCCCTTATAAAATGGAGAGGGACAGGGCAGGACCTCGTGCCACAGCAACCCCAGTCACAGAGAAAAAAATACATATCCTAACAGAGAGCACTGCCTGGAGCTCCTGCCGGGAGCTGCGCGGTAGTAGGATATTCTCTGCGTGCTTCGAGGTTGCACTTTCCCTTCACAGGTGTCAAAATCCTTTGCAGAGGTATGACACGACGTTATCTTCATTTCACAGACAGGGGAACTCAGAGCTGGTGACGGGAAGTTATTTTCTCAAGATGAGATAGTGGGTCATCGGCAAAGTTAGAGCCATGGTCCTCAACCACTCCAGCATCGCCGCCACCCTCCACGGCCTCCTCAGGAAAGACAAGGTTTAAAAGCCGCAGCGATACCCGTTGCAGGTGCTCTGCCTCGGAGCACGCCAGGACTTTTCAGTGGTGGCAAAAAAACCAGTGACGGTACCAAATAAAGCTCAGCACCCAGGGCCTTCCAGCTGGGCCGGCACATGCTCCCCAGGCAGGGACGCTCCAGCGCTCGCTGGGCTTTCGCAGCTCTCTGGGACCGGCACAAGGAGCAGCGCGCCCTCCTTTGCCAAGCAAAGCGTGTGACAATATTAAGAGCGAATCCTCAATCATCTTCCCTCACGTTCCCATCATACCTTTCCCTATTAGGCAGCTGTGACTTTGCTAACCTGACTGATCCATAATTCATAACTATTATCCACGCTCAATAATTGCAATGTTAATATTTTGGTAATTCGTAAGTACCTTTCTCCAGCAGAGTTCAGTCTGCACCACCGACTAACGCACAATTTGTTTATGAACAAAACTGTTCTCCCTTCTCCTTCTTTCCCTCCCCAATTCGTGCCCTCAAAATGTTTTCAAAATGCTGAGGAAAAGAGGAATTTTAAGAACAAATCTCATTACTTTAAGGCCAAATTTAAAAAATGATGAAATGCATAATGCCCGATCTATCAATCAAAGCCAATTGTGCCGTACAGACGCACTGAAAGCCCTTCACTTTCTAATCGCTAATCGGCAACACTATCAAATTCAGCCCTACACTCTATTCGAACTGCAGTAGAAAAGCACTTAGTGTAATATCCAAAGACAGCTTACCAAATACTATTCCTTTGGCTCAAAGACAAGCCCAAATAGGTTAATAATTTGAAAGCTTCCTTAAGCAATGTGCTTTATGAATATGCTCGGAAAAGGAAATAAAACTACCTAAACAGAACTTTCGCAGATTACAAAAAAATTTTAAAAGTCTGACTTGTGTTTAGCCAGAGGACTTTGATGTTTTCACAGCGTAGGCACCGATTTGTGAATTACCCGTGGCCGCGTTTTCGCCCTGGGTGCAGAGCCCATCATCTCCCACTTGCAGACCACAGGAACCATTTCTTTTCCTGACCCTGTTTACTCTTCCTTCCGACCACATTAATTTCAGGCTTCTTCGTAGCAGCATTTTTCATGTCCTCATCTCCCATTTCCTTGGTTCGCCCCCAGTCTCCTAAGCACCACACAAGCGCAGCGTTGGCGGGGCAGCGATGAACTTTATTCAGCCTCCTCTCCCTCAGTTGTGGCTTGCTTCCTTGACCTCCTCCAAGGGATGGAGCCTCAGAGACACCAAGCATCTGTGACCAGGTCGAGTGCTCGTGCCCTCTCTTTTCATGTTATTGTCAACCTCAAACTTAAGATTGTCTAAGGTTTTCTTGCTCTCCAGAGTAAACGTCACTGACAGCGCGCTGCTGTAAAACGCCCAGAGGTTTAGCAGAACCACCCACCTGCAGGCAGCAGCGGAAGAGTTTTGACACGGGGATGTAGCAAACATCGAGCTTACACGTATACAGACACACTGCGCGCTGGTGACAAGCAGTACAAAGGTTTATTTGATGTGAGGACAGAACGACTGCACTGCTCATGTCAAAAAAAGATCAGTGGAAGTGTAACAACAGACCGTTCTGCACGCTACACGTAAGGCATAAAGCACAAAAAATACTCTTTATGTTTCCCGTGCTTTTTTAGCCTGGTTTCCCAGAAAAAGAAAAAAAAGACGCACGCAATTGTTCTGTCAGTCATTGCTTCCCCAAATAACTCTTGAACCTGTTGGATGATCTCAGGTTTGACAGATAGGCAGAGGTCTCAAAGGGATCGCATCCCTACCAGATGCGTGAAAATAATAGAGGCTCAAACGAGTGCCTTTACTGAACTCACCTCCACCAGTGCCTTACTCTGGTCTGTACCTCAGGGGTACTAATTAGACCACAAGCCAGAGCAGCTCTGAGGATATGGGAACAGCTGGGGGAAATGCTCACTTATATCATCAGACAACGCACACAGGAAAAACAACGTCGTGAACGCTCCAACCACAGGACACGCTGAGGCGAGGGCTCCTGCCTTCTCAGATCCATCATCCTCCAAGCAGAGAAAACCAGAGCAGAATCCAGAAATGCCCGTGCCAGCAGCCTGAGCAGCTGGCCTCGGCGTCTCCGGCACTTACTTTGTTCTCTAAACAAAAGTCGCTTATGACATTTGCAAACTCCCGTGTGATGTTAGTGCTAATGCCCCAAGGATGCCCTGTTTCCCCAAGGCACAGCAATAAACGGCATTACCTTCCTCTGCCTGCCCCCTCGGAGCTGCAAACATGAACGCATTCTCTGAGCTACTAAAGCACAGGTACATTTTCTTGCTGGCACTACAAAAAAACCCCAGAGAAGCATTGCCTAGCACAGAGTAAGATTTCTATTCAGTTTTAAGGGGATGCATATGACAGGGAAGCTACAGGACTCTGATTCTAATAGCCAATGCTGCTAATTGAAACTGTTTTGGAGGATCTGCAGCTAGCATATAAATCACCCCGCTATATGCTATAAATAAGAGGCAGATACTGAATTGAATAGCTCCCATTTGTCAACGGAATGAAGAGATTTGATTGTGCCTTTTTGAATAATAAATCCAGACATACCTAGCAGGGCACTGAGAGTGGCTAGAAGTGTCTCTTCTATCAAACAACAATGATTGTATTATGGGGTATGCATTATGGGGGATCATCCATTTCTCTTGTTTTCTCATTTATCGCTGACATCCTCCCTCCCAGACGAAACATTCTGCTCCGTACAGCACGCGTTCATGCGAAAATCTCAGAAGCGAGGCAGGGGCAAACACCTCCTGATGCGATGTGCACCTACTAGGATGTATCACAGAGCAGAAGGATGATTTGCAGGGAAACTGAGCTGTGGAAGCCCTAATGCAGAAGATTTTCCTCATATCTTTCTTCCACTAACACTTCCAAAGGACACTCAAAACGCACCGGGTCTCAGGCGACAGCCACGTAGTTCTTGTGGCAACGGATATAAACGGCAACGGATGTCCATTTATACGTAACAACGCAGAGAAACAAAGCTAAATTCCTTAAGATCATCTTATAACACCATTAAACAACAGAAACCCCAGAAGGCACCCACGCACAAGCCAACAGATTTGCGCTAGTACTAATAATATAAAGTTACCTCACTCCTCTGCGGGAAGACCTTTTCAACCACGAATGCTAGATCCCACTCACAGCCACCATGTCTTTCTCACTGTAAGAAAACAAACAAATGGGCACTGGTTAGGAAACGGCATTTATTAATGCTAAGTTCAAAGTAGCTTCGAATCTTGCACGCACACTCATAAAAAAGAAGATGCAGGATTCCCTGTCACACGGAAGGCTGCAGAAGGTTAATTGAGTTCACCGTAGAGGTATTGTCACCTCTATAACATATCTAAGGGAAAAAAGCACTGCAGTCAGGTTATGAAGATAGATTTATTTTAAGCCTTTAGAACTATTTGTTAAATTTTTGCCCTCTAACAGGACGATGATTCCTCTCGCTTTGCCCCCAAAACCCTCTGCAACCGAGCAGCAACTTTCACAGCATCCCCTCGACAGTGGGCTTCACACCTTCCCACGCACGGATCCTCTCATCCTGCCCACCGGCAGACGTGAGACGCAGCCGAGCCATGACCTCTGGCATCCCTGCCTGTTTTCCCAAAGGAAAAACATCCTCTGGGACTGACCACGGGACTTAGTGCGGGCTTTTCTCTCCCGTGTCGAAGGAGCGACTGCTGGCTGGAAGTCAGGGAAACGAGCCCAGGGGCCTGCAGAGAGCTTCCTAGGGGCTGTGCCTTTACCTTCTCTTCTGCTGGGGCTTATAGTGGGGGGGGGGAAAGGGGGAAACCTCCCTGTCTGGGGGCTCTCGTCCCCTCCCTTCCAAACCAGCAGCAATTGCTTACAGCCCATTCGATACCACTAAGATAAACAGCACCTTCTTGTGGCCTGCTCCTCATCTGCTCAGGCCAGTAAAGCTGCAACGTATGTGTCCTTATTTTATCAACAATAACTGTAAATCAGCATGATTTTATTATTTTGGGGTGATGTTTGCCAGTAAAAAGGAAAAGACAGTGCTAGGCTGAAAGAATTTGATGGCTATGCGTTGATTTTGAAATCCCAGCCATGCCGCCTGCATCCTGAAGTGCTCACCTTGCTGTCTGCCCTCCCCTTGCTTCCTTGATTGCTTGAGTTCCTGAGTGTAAATAATGTTCTAGGCACTACAAGTCAGGCCGTGGCTTGCAGGTCACCAGCTCTGCAAAGACTTTGCAGTCACTGTTTAGTGCCTGAGGATGATACAAAAGCTACTGTAGAGCAATTCACAACACACGCACACACGCAGCACAAACGGTGCTTTCCTCCTAAAGCAAGCAGGTGGGACTCGGAGCCCGAAGAGGATAAAACACCATTCTAAGAAAATCAGTTTGTGCAGATGACCTGAACTTGAAATTAAGGTGTTAAAATCCAAGACAAAGAGGATTTCTGATGGGCCCTCGGTGGTGTCACACCTGTGCCAATTACAGAGGTAATTCATGTACCTGCCTTTAAAAAGAAATTCCCTCTCCCATACAGCAATAAGACATTGTAGACAGCCCATTTGCAGGGGATTACATGGCACTTCTCAGGTAGTTAAAGTCACCGAGCCTTTTGACCTTGTGCCTCCTAACACTACTGGAGGCATAATTGCATAGGAATGCACTGCTTATCATGTGTGTCTTACTGCTGAAATGAAGTCCAGCCATCCAGCAACCTGAGCCGTGGACCCCAGGCTCATTTTCAATCAACTACCACGAGAAAACAACACTAGTGTAATAAATAGCGCTATTAATTAGTTTATCATATGATTTCAGGGATGGACTACACAGACTCAGAAACACTAGAGGAAGCCTGTGCCAGGCCGGAACAAAAGGTCATTGGCTTAAACACGGATATTTCATGCTACCATGATGCTTACACAAGACAAGTAAATCTTCACACGTTGCAGTCTTGAAGTCACTACAACTAATCGCCTCACCAGATGAGACCCTAGCTAGCTCACTGACATAATGCTCAGCATATAATGAACATCAGGCAAGGTGAAAATTGATATCAAGAGCATTTCTAAGAGCAAAAAAGTTAACACCTAAATTGGAAATCAATACATGCTCTAAGTATTGATCAGCAGAACAGAAATCTTCAGAGTTTTGCCTCTGCCAAGTGAATACTGTTATAGTATTGAGCTCAACATACATTGAGCTAAAGTCCACTGAAATACCCTACTTTAAACAGTTATTTTTAAAAAAATCCACAAAGCAACCCAACCCTATGCTTCATGAAATGATTGCATAACTCTACCGCACGTGCATCTGTGCAGAACAAACAGGAACATGCTAAGCCAGACGTCAGCAGTGCATTTTTTACTGTCTTTTAGTTTTCGAAGTCATGCTTCCCTCCCGAAGAGCAAAGGCCAGAAGAAACCACAGCCAAGGACATCACCTCTGAGGAGCACCACCTTCGAGGAGGACGGTCTTCGGTACATGCGCGGCAAGTGCAGGTCTACATCTACATGAGGTGATGGCATGCAGGGCAAAGATTTTGAGCTTGCTCTGTATGTGGAAGTCAAGATCTTGTCTAGATCTTCTTACTATTCTGCACGTAGCACTGCACAAAGGCAACTATATTGCTTTTGGGAGCAAAGTCAAGATCTCTGTGCAGTGCTCTGCTGGTGGGGACGTATCTCCTTGGGTCAACACTAGGTGAAGAGCAGCTGCAGAATATCGCATCACATGCTGCATATCTGCTCAAAGCAAGCTTTTCATACTCACTGATGAATGACATAGCTGTGAAAAACAAACGTCTTATTCTTTGAGTCCTCCAGTCTGCAAGGAAGCAGGAATTTCTGTGTACCACATCAAAGAAACACTTGACCCTATGTGATCAATTCCTCCTCCTAATTATTATACACCGGAAGACTTCCATTTCTGCTAATTTTCTCAGGTGAAGAAGGGGTAAGAATATCTCAGGGTTAGAAAAACTGTAGATCTCTCTAAATATTTGTTGGTCTGCATTCCTTTAACTTTGCACGATTAAATACAGCCTGCTTCTGTTCTTCCACTTTATCCTCCGGGGAAATTTATCATCAAAATTATTGTACAGCATTCTTTACTCTAGCCTCATTTAAAACCTTGCCCTACTTATTATTTAGGCTGCAAAAAAAAAATGTTGCTTTGTATAGTATTTCCTATAATAGTCTCAATCATTACATTTAAAAGATTGCTGTAAGGCAGCTTAGCCTGCATTAGAGAAAAATAAAGTAGGATTCCATAGTTAAGTGTCACAGTTCTTATTCAGCTTTTGTTTCTCAAATCACAACAATGCAACGTTTCAATTCCTTAAAAGGCTCTTGCTGCTAATTAGCAACATTCAGGACTTGAGTCCGCGGCTTTGAAAGGGACATGGAGTAGCTTTTCTGTGGCTTAAAAGGTAGTGGGGAAAGGCGGAGAGCTGGGAAGGGAAGGTAGGCAGGAGGCTCCATCAGTTCAGGGGTGCGGTGGTCTTTTAAACCAGCGGTGCAGTGAACACACTCAGCTGCGACGGTCAGACCAGCAGGCAAAGCAAACAAATGATATTTTTTTTCACCTCTTAGTCAAAATTTCTGTTTAGGACAAAGAGACAGACATGGCTATTTAAAAGAAACAAGATGCCGTGTCTAAAGGGAGGGAGAAAATCTAAGATAAATCTCAGTAGCAATCGGGAAATTGTTCGTATTGATACGTGTAGCCTCTTAATTTGGGTTCCTTCACTAACGGGGCTACTCTGATGCTGAGTACTATTGCTGGCTTTCTAGATAATGCTATGTATGTGTTTGTCCAGCCCTTCTGTACTTCTGAAAAAGGATCACTAATCGGAGTCTGAAGTCACCGGTACAGTTTTGCCTGAAATGCAGACCCTCCTGGGGAGGTTATCAGGGAGAGATCATCTCTTCTCTCATTAGCAGCCCCAACAAGATCTTCTCCTACATGGGCGGCAGAAGTGAAGACTGGTTTACTTCTGGTTTCACCATAGCAAGCTCAAATGGAAACCTCAGGGTGGGCAAAAGCCGTACATTAAACACTGAACATTTTTTGGATGTTGTGTCATGTATTTGTTGGCTTGTCCAGGTTGTTCTGACCTTCCTCACTGCCCTCCCTGGACCTGACTGACCTCAGTGGCTTTTTGCTACCCACAAACCTGGCTACCCTTCCACCTCTACTCCATTCCAGATCAAAGACCTGATACTGGACTTAGGAACATAGAAGGAAACCCTGGTCTAACCCTCTGGAATGGTGAAAACTGCCCAGTTACACCTAATCTTCGTTTCAGGTTTTGATTCACAACTATACTTCTCCCTTTCACCCACCTACCTTGTCTTTTTGACTGCTTTCTACGAGAGGCCTTGCTAGACCATTAAATATCGCAAATAAATGAGATAAGCCAGTTCCTCGCTCGTCGTTTCTTATTGACAAGTTCAAAGACTTTGAAGAGATTAAGAGTGAAAGACTGTAAGTGACCTGCTGGGTCATCAAGCCCAGGCTTTTCCTATCACTTCCAGCCATATCCTACAGTACCTTTCTACTGGATAAGCCTGATCTTATCAGCATCTCCCAAATGTTTTCTTTTCTTCTTATCATTTGAACCAGTTTACCAGGTACAAATGAAAAGCTTAGTGGTCTGTAACTCCCTGGATCGTTTTATTTCTGGTGTCATGAGAAGGCATTTTGTCCTTTCTATCCATTGAGCAGACATACCTCATCACTCACAGGCAGGGAAAGAAAAATAGGTAAGTCTTCGTGGAAGGAAAGGAACACGACAGTAGAGCTGATGTTCATACAAGGTGTACTGCCAACTCCAGTACACGCGACGCACTGACAAACCAGCGAAACAATGAAAATTTCTATTTTATAAGAGAGAGAGGTCAAGGTAGGAATCAATATTTTCCTTGGATATTATTTTATCATCAGAATTAATGGATAAAAATATATTATTTTCTTTTTTACCCCTAATTGTACGGATTCAGAGTTAAGAACGAAAAATAAGCAACATCATGCACAAAACACAGCTTTTTCATGAGTCCGGTCAGCAGAGGCTGTTCCTGATCTGTTCTGATGAGCATCTGTGTGCTTCCTATGACTGAGGGGACTGTGCTCACTACCTGTTTCTTTAGTGCGGCAAATTACCACACTCGAACCTCGCAGCCGGCCCCACACCCAGCTCTGTGTGCCAGCAGCTGCTCAGCACGTACAGACGCACGTTGGCAATCTCGTTGCCTTTCAACAAAATAGGTTAGGAAAATCCGTAAGGCTAAAATATACCTATCGTCATAAAAGAAGTTTTCACAAGAGGAAAGTATGTTCTGTGTCCTCTCTCCGGCAGCTGTTTTAAGTGCATAAAAACCACTAGACTTGTAGCTTGCTGCAAAGAGCAGCAGAGATCTCACCCAAAGGGGACACGGCTCTGGTTTGGGGCCAGGAGAGGTCAAACGTTACCGCAGTGCTATGGTCATGGGCAATTTCCAGCAAGACTGAGCCGCGGCCCATTAACCCATGTGCTACACAAACGCACCGGGTTACAACACTCACACGAGAGGGAGCAGGTGGCCACCCTCTCCGGGTCCGTAACAGCCCCAAAACTCTTCTTACATCCAGCAAACATTTTAATATTACATGAGTTCACCTCCCGAGGTTGATCCGCAAAACACTTTGGTGCATCCAAAACATCTCGAACCAGGTTCCTCTAGCAAACTTGAGAGCACACAGGGCTGGAGGTAGAGAGCAGAGAGCGCTCACTTACGCAGCGCAAACCAGCAAGAGGGCGAACCTGAGCTGATGCTCAACACTGCCACTGTCTTGGAGAGGAAGAAATTTGGTGGGGTTTGGGGGTTTTTTTGAGTGATGCACTAATTCTGTAATTTGCAATGCTATCTTTTTCAGAAAAAAAAGAAGTATTCTGTTTGTTTCCTACAACAGATTACCACTATCCTATGTTTTATAAACCAATGCTATCTATTCTTAGACATTCTGAAATATAGCTAATCCCATATATAAGCATTTAAACAAAAAAAAGATCATCTACAAAACGCTCACAACTTAACACGAATCCCAGAAGGGAAGGTCACAGCTACCCCACGACAGACACAAGACACAGCTGGTGTTAACAAAATCACCAGCAAAAAGCCTTAAAACCACCACTCTGCCTCGTGGATCCACGAACCCAGCGCTGGTCCCCACCGCTGCAAGCTGCAAAACTCCCCCGCAAGCAGAAGCCGCTTCCTCCTGGACAGGGGAGCTCTGGTGCCTCCGGTCATGGGGCAAATTTCCTGCAAAACAGTGGAACAGGTATTTCCCTGCAGCCCATGGAGAGGACCACACCTGAGCAGATACCCACACTGAAGACCCTGGAGATCCTGCACTGGAGCAACAGGATATTTCCTGAAGGACTACAGCCCATGGAAGGGCCCACACTGGGACGGCAAAAGTGTGAGGAGGACGGAGTGTCAGAGGGGGACTGTTACGGACCGACCGCAACCCCCATTCGCACCCACCCTGCGCTGCCGCAGGGGGAGGAGGTAGAGGAGTTGGGAATGAGGAGTGAAGTTGAGCCTGGGAAGAAGCTGGGAGGAGAAGTTTTAGTTTTTGTCTTTGTTTCTCACCATAAGTACTCTATTTTTAAGTGGCAGTAAATTAAATTAATTTTCCCCAAGTCGAGTCTGTTTTGCCCGTGAAAGTAACTGGTAAGTGATCTCCCTGTCTTTATCTCAGCCCATGAGTTTCTCCATCACATTTTCTCCCCGCACCCTGTTGAAGAGGGGAAGTGGGAGCAGCTGCGTGGGCAACTGGCAGACAGCCACGGTCAACCCACCACACTTGTCCATTCCCTGGTGTCATGGTTTAAAGGCATACCTTTTTTTTCCAAGAATTTATTTGGAAGAGCTTGCTGTCAAACCAGCATCCCACAGGGGGTAAAGGGCATTGCACAGGACCTGCAGATGGTGTTTAGCATGACAGGGACCGCCAGTCTTTGGCCATAGACAGGGATCCTAATGACCACTATTACAACGGTGCTTCTCCATGACTGGAAGCTCTATAGGGGCTGGGAACTGGCGAGTCCAGAAGAGAAAAAAGTTGATCCCAGCATGACAGCCTTTCTGTCAATCCAGCCTCTATCATTTATTTAAGTGTTCTAATCTTCCATGCTGCAGCTCATACATTTATATTCTTAAATTCTTTATGAGCAGCAGGATTAACACCTCTCTCATCAGGCCAGAAGTAAGGCTGGTGCTGACTAGTTTTGATCTGTTCCAGTAACACCAAAGCTTTCAATAGTTGTTATAGTCCGAGCTGTGGTTTTCCCCCAAAGAGAGCTGCGGCTTTTCCTGCAGTACAGCCTCCAACTTCAACATGTTTGTATCCCATCGTTTCTATGTGAGAGCCTTAACAACTCCGTCCAATTCCTGGCCCCCAGATGACTCTCCATCAGCAGAAAGAGAAACTACCGGTACTAAGGGGACGGTTGTGGGATTATCAGTTGGTTCTCAGAACGTGACTCTCAGAAATCGCACCCCTCCTCCTACATGTCAAATGAGAAGAAATGAGCTGTCAGGTTACCAAGAGTCTTTTCTGTTCCAGAGCATCCAAAAGAACTGGCTTTAAACATTTTCAGCAGAAAGGTCCCTTCCCTAAGTCAATGGGACCTCTTTTTCTGTGGTCCTTTTTGCAGATTTTACAAGAGGTCACCCAGTAAAACAAGGTGGTCAGATCATCAAATGCTTACTGTGTTTGAGGTCCCTCGCAGGTACACGTCAGTGCAGACGCTTCTCCTGCTTTCCCGCATGTAGCACAAAACAGGTCCAGAAACAGGCTGACTTGCCAGGGTACGTCTGCAATCACGGTCTGAGCCCAGCTTTTCTGCAGCCCTACATTCTTTATCATTCAGACACAAATGGGATGTCGGTCGGGTCTTCTGCCCCCGAGTTTGCCCCTAGCTGTCATTCCACATCTGGACAATCTTTCTGAATTTGTTTCCCAAATGCTTCTGGCAGCATCTGCCCTTTCTCAGCGTTTCATGCCAGCAGCATCCCCGTGGTGAGCGTAACGGGGTCTGAGGAGGTTATTTCAAGGGGGGCTGAGCAGGAGTTGAACCTTGCTTCTGGTGGTTGTCCTCAGAGACTGAGCTCCCTTGTCCTGATGTCAGCCCACCTGCACCTCAAGGAGCGAGGCAAGAAAATCATCGTGGGCTCCCTGCCATCTATGGTGCCACCCTAAAGCCACGGGTTCAGGCCTGAGACTGTAAAATGAGCATCTTCCCCAGAATAACACTCTTGAAACTGAGGAGAAAGAAGAACAGTTCTCAAAATCCCATTTAGGGTACCAACCACAACTGGGTCAAGGCTGTGGACCTTACCTTCCATGCCAGACATTCTCTCTCTAGGGAGCATTTACTGAATTTCACCCCGTCTGCCTCTGCCTTGTCTGTTATTTGGGCAGGGTCCGTTCCCATCCATTGTTGAGTCCCTCTCTTGCACAAACGTGTGAGCTTCACGCAACTAAAACCTGTCTGATGATATCCATCATCGTCTTGTGCGCTGTGGGTTTCAACCTGTGCGTGAGTGCTTGTAGTCTGACGAAAATAATGAAAACTGATTATCTCATCATGTCATTTGCAGCGGAAAGAAAGGCTGCTTTTGACTTCCGAGTAGTTGGATCTAATTCTCCGTCACGAGTTCACTGTCACTTTCCCCTCCCCAGCCTTTGTGTCTCTCTTATCTGTTAAAAATGAAAGGTTTTGAATGGCAATGGGTGAGGGTCATCTCTGCCTACGCTTCCGTTCCACAGCCAGTGTTGTAGAACAAATACTGATGGGGATCATGATGATAATGAGGAAAATAATAATGAGCATTGATCTCGATGGAGATGCTCCTCCGTTCTACCAGGCCACTGCGATGAGAATCAGGAATCCCCTGACATAAAGCATGTGTCACACTAAAGTTTAATTAACGGTAAATCACAACCCAAATGACATATTCCTCCCCCCTCACACTCTCAATTTTCGTAACTGACTTTTCACAACAAAACTCCAGGGGACACTTGAAAATAGAGGAGAAAGGAAAAACTTCTGCCTCCATGTACAGCTTGTTACGCCGAGGGAGTAAGTCATCCGTGATTTCTCTCTGATTTTCTACCGTGTAAATCGTGAGCAACTTCAGTGTAGTCCATGGAGAGACATCGACACAGATGAGAGGAGAATTAGCTCCAATGTGCTTTAAGAAGGCCCACTTGGCATGTTATTTCACAGCTTCATGTGCTAATGGCAACACATTACCTTCTGATAATGGTGCCATGAGTGCACCTCACACGAACGCATACCACGGCTCTTTTCAGCTCTTTTACTGCTAAAAATAAGGGGAGTGTTTGCGTCCAGTCAGAACACTTTGTGCTTCTCCAGCACTGTTTCCTAGCACTTTCCCAACATAAACAAATTAACCTAGGTGAAATGCTCGGGACAGCACCATTGGAGAGATGAGGCCTCGCTCGCAGGGTCAGCTCCCTTGGGCATCAAACCGTGCTGCTGCGGTGGAGGGGGCCTTGTCCAAGACCCCACGTCCAAGCCCCCACTGCCTGGTGCCACCTCGGCTTTCACATCACCGTGCAGAAACCCCACATCAAACAAATGGTCACCACAGAAAACATTTCTTTTTATTCTTATATTTAAATCACTTTTCAGCCAGATTCTGAACTTGATCTAGGCCCCTATGAACACCACTGTTGGAGAAGGAGAGCCGAACCCAGAGGGGTGGGGAGGGCAGGACCTCCCCTTTTTTTGCAGCAAGGAGGATCTGCACGGGAATCGGTCGTGGAGGCACTATGGCACGAGGAGCACTACATGTTTCTAAGGTTGCTCCTAGCTCCTATCAAGATCAGAAGAAATCAGTGCTCAAGGGAAATTCATGTAGCTGTAAATAATCAAGAAATAGTGTTCAGGACCGAAATATTTACTTTTCAGATATGATTTTTGCTATTGCTGTTTCTGTAATATCAATATTTTTAGCTTGCTTTCAAGTGCCAGACATTTAAAAGTTTTTTCCCAACATATGTAAAACATTTTTTGATTGACATACTCCTCTATAATCACTCATGCAAGATACCAGGCAGGCAAACGCGGGTTCCTTTTCGGTCAAGACCTAAGAAAGATCGTGTTTATGAAAAAGTACAACATGTAGAATTCTTTACAAGCCTTTTTTTTTTTTTTTAGTAACTAGTATGAAGTAGTTGATTCATTTTACGGACTAAATAAGAGCAAGTCAGTAATATCTCGGGCAATTCCATGCATTTATATCCATTACATATTAACCCATTACATATTGATCATGGAAGGAATCAATTGTTCAGATTAAATCAGTCTCCAACAGAATAAGGTCACAGACTTGTGCTATTAACCACAATCAGCCACTTAAGAAGAGGATACCACCAGAACAATTTAAAAACCAGGTACATCTTCCATTGATAACCTATCCCATAAACATTCCCCACGGAAAAGTTCACAGATGAATTCCGAATACAACCGCAGCGCTGCACAGGGGATACAGAACACATGAGTTTCAGGGTACCGCCCCACGCTATAACCCAGCCATCTCTCCTCCCCGATAAAGAACAGCCCTTCCCGACACGAGGGGATTCAGCTGATGAAGCAAAGACCACAAAAAAGGAACGCCTGAAGCCGCACAACTCCAGCCCTCCCGTACGGCTGTGCCCTGCATGGTGCAGAACAAGCATTTACTGGCAGGAGCCAGCACAGGGCAGGCCAGCAGCAAGGAAGTCTTGAGCCTATCTTTGGGAGAAATAAATAATCATACTTAAAAAAAAAGAGAGAGAGACATAAAAGGCCAAGTTTGATCAAATTCAAGCAAGGCGGTCTTGCAAATCATAACTTAGCCTGCTCGCACTGTTGTGAGACAGACGGCTGTAACCTAATTGAAGTGAATAGCTTGAAGTGCACTGCTATTAGAGAATCAGAGCTCCTGCGTCTCAGCTTCAATATCTGTGCAACAGAAGTAACAGTGTTTACCCACCTTACAGAGATAATAGGAGCAGTTACGTTTGTACAGATATGTCATCATGTAAAAAGCACTGTGGTATAAAAGTGCTAAATATTATTATTAGGTGTATGTTTTGGTACTTCAAAAATCCAATTCACTCAAGCTCTTCTATTTCTTTGACGCTTGTAACAGGCTTCCAATGTGGCTTAAAACCCCTGCTCAAAAATAAACATCAGAATAATGAGCCTTCCTTATTTAATTCACCAAATCGGTACAATAAGCTCATGTTTAAACAAAAAATGAAAAGGAAACTTGCTGCTGTGCCAGAACAGCAGCACAATCAATTTTAATTAGCATTGCTCATTGTGGGAAATGATAAGGTATCAGTCATAGTAATTGGTGGTGTTGACAATTAGTCAAAGTCGTTAACATCTCAAGACCCAGGACAAAAAAAAGCTCACTGAATTTTAAATATCTGGAGAAGGCTTGCTTCGAAATTCCTCCTTTTTTGCACGTTCTGAAAACATCGCTTAGATTTATTATTTGTTAGTTTCCCGTCAGAGTGGAAGCGCTGTAATAACACAACCCACCCAAACGTCACCAGCACTTGATCAATACGAGTTTTCCACGGAGAGCTGCAGCGAGCGGGGCTCCCTCCTCTCCTCCCGGAGCTCTGCACGTGAGCACCCCCGCTCCCCACCTCTCTCCCTTTGTTTCCCTTCGCCTGCTCTGGATGCTCGGCCCAGATCCTATCCCGGCAGACACACGCAGGACCGAACGGATCAGCAAACGCTCCCAGCCAAGGGAAACACCTTCAGCTCCGAGCTGGAGCATTTCCGAACGCCGCGTGGCCCCACCTCTTACGTGCACAGAGCTAGGGCGGATGCCGGCCATACAAGCAGAAGCAACTGCTCCTTGCAGATACTGCCTGGGTCGCATCTTTTAATGGCCAATACGAGGAATTCCTCAGGCTTCTTAGAAGCTCAGGTGTAAGCCAAAGTCTACGGCAATTCACCAGATACGATACAGGGCACCTAAGGGCTTTGATCCGGTCTCACTTACACCTGGGCAGCCCCAGCGCCCTTCCTGCCTGTGTTTGCTACCTGACTTACGCTGAGAGAATCTGTTGGCAAAGGAGGCCGGTGATTATCTTAACCACCTGAGTAAACGAGATAGCCCGCTTGTATGGTTCAGATTGGAATCGACACAAAGATTTCTAACGCTTCAGTAAAGTTAATGTGTTAATATCAGGTTATTTTGCTGATCGCCAAAACCATAAAGTCTCATGGCGTGCCAGATGGCTACTTGTACATCCGTGTTTTAGTTGGGAATAACTGAGACACCCAGCAAGCAGGTGCCTTAGAACAGGAGATGACCCACGCAGTGAGTTGCATGTGGCTCACTTGTGGACACAGCTGATGCTAAAAAAGGCAGAACAAGATCGTCATCAATTGAACCAAAAAGCGTTTAGTTAATCTGAAGGATTCCTGACCGTCCGGCCCTAGGAAGACACAAATCATGAAAATACAGTGTCAGTTGTTTTCTGCTAGACAAGTTTCGGTGAAAACTCAATATTTTCCGTCTCCCACACCCTTCTGTACCTTTACAGTAAACAAAGATGTACATAATACTGCAATAGCCATCCTTCTGGTGTAAGTAGGTGTTACAGTTTAAAATAGCAGAGGTGACATGTATTACTCATTTGTCCTTTTACTCACTTTAATGTGTTTATTTGTATGGAAATTAAAGTCAGGCAAAAATACCACCTCTTTTCCTAGCATATGTATCTATCTCACAATCAATCACAGCTATTCTTCTGACCCTGGGCAATTATTGCTCCCAAACCTACGCAGCCTTTCAAGCAACAGAGTAAAATACGAGACTGCCACAAAGGAGTAAATCCTGCCTGCCAGATGCCGTTGAGCAGCACCACTGGCGTAACCGTCAGAGTACACAGTGCTAAAAGAAACTCCCCCCAAACCCAACTGAGATTCAAAGCAAAGAAACTCTGATTTAAATCCCCGCCTCAGCCGCCGGCCTGCAGCAGCAGCGGGGCCCTGCCACTGCGCCCGCAAGATAAACACCATTTTCAAGGTCAATTTCCTACGACCAGTTGCTTCATTCCTCATCATTTTCTGTCCAACTTCATAGATTACCACTTAAAATTGATTTATTCTTTCCATTTCTAGCATTACTTCGCACTTCATTTAAAATGGGGAGGGGGGTGGGTATTGTCTCTGTTCTGTACAATGGCGCTGTCATAAGACGATGAGGCTCAGCTGGGTTTCAATTGACTAAAATGACTGCTCAGTAAAGCAGCGTGTTATAAAAGCTAAACCAAATCAAGAGGCATCTTCCAACCACCTTCCCCACTGCTAGAAATACTGTTTTTTAGATACAGCGTCTTGCGCTTTTATGTTGCGGAGCTTTGATTGTAAAGAAAATGTTTTAATAGCCTCTAATAGAAAACAAAAGTTGTATTTAGGTCTTCCCAGGGCTTGAGATTCCTTCTGCAGGCCAGTAGCACTCACACTTTAGATCAGATTAAAGCTGACAGAGATGAAACTGCGCTGGCCCACATCCTTGGGCTTGCTCCAGGGCCTCTCATCTGCATTTCATCACGATGTGAGCACATGTTCCCATCATTGGTACACTCATCTGCATCACTCTGAATGTTAATCACATGCTAACCCAATTTCTTCAGTGAATTTATTACTTACTGTTCATTAAAGTTCATAAAACCTAATGTGAGCCTGAAATAAGCAGAACAACCTTAACAAGTGGTCCTCAGCTACACGGCAATTCAGAGGCGGCAACGTAAGCCTGAGGAGCTCCTCCTTCGAAGGTGGACGTCAACATCTTTCAAAGGTTCTCCAGGGGATGTGAGCGGGGAAAGGAGGCAACGGGGTACCAAGGGCTGTCGTAGCTCTCTAGAAAGCTCTACAATTGGCATCCTTACAGGAACTCGCTCATCAAAACAAATACAGAATATTTTCAGAATTATCTAAAGATATTGTTTCAGTGAACGAGGAAGAAACATCAAGGATGAAGGCAGAAAAACTGCTTTCCTCCCCTTCTGCGCTTCACGGAGGCCCGGATCCAACCAACACCTGCAAAACGCCGACCATAAAGCGCACGCATGGCCCCGCTTAGTCCGACACGGCTGATGCCGTGGTGCACGGAAATGAAGCTCCTGCAGCGTCGGGGCCCACGGCTTCTGAATAACATGGCCATACAAAGGGGAACACCACCAAAACAAGAGGAGGAGTTTCGCGGAGAGCACTCAGGGAGAATCTCAGGCAGCACGCACTGCAAATATTAAATGTTTTCCTGGCATCAGGAAGCATGCACTTTCTTGCTCATGTCCCTAGAAGTCAGATCTGACAAGTGACACTTTATTGTATTAAACTTTGTGATTTACTAATAATGCGTGGCAGGAACACGCCCAAACAATACTCAGGTGCTTAAAAACCAGCACCTGAGCAGGGCCCAAAGAAGCTACATTTTTGTTTTTCACGTTGGAAAGAGGCGATCTAATGCATTCCAATCAATGGCTGAAGTAAACACTAACATCCACCTCCCCAATGAACTCTGTGCATCCGAAATGATGTGAATTTCCTACACCATTCCGCAAAATCTCGGGAACACACACGAACCCAAGCCTCCAAAATCCCGAGTGCAAACTGCTAAAATTCTCCAAAGGACATTATGATTGAAATATTCAATCAGATGATGCTACCATCAGAATAATGAAGCCTTTGGAGGATTTGCTTCATCGAGTAGAAAATAATTTTGAAAGACACTTTAAAGGAAGAAACCATGTCTGCAGGAAGAAACATGACCGACTTTTTGCCAGAAAGAGGATTATTCTGCAAGCCAGAAAATGACACCTCTTGGTAGGCTGACATCAGATCTGTTTCTAGGCTAAAATAATACGTCACAAAATATATACATATAATTTTTGCACAGATGTGTAAATGAAAACACATCTGTCTAGAAAAGAAATTACAGATGTTTATTGTCCGTTTTTCAAAATTTCCATAATCACAGAATGAATCCAGGCTGAAATTAGAAATTTGCTCTCTCCTTTAATTAAATCAATTTGCATTTTTTTTTCCAGCTGATTAAATAATAGAAGAGCATAGAGGCGACGGCAGGTTTTGTGATTAAGGCACTGGACGAAGACCCAGGAGAGCTGAATTCAATTCCTGGTCCTGCCACAGACTTCCTCCGCGACCTTGGGCTTAATGTCTTTGTGCCTCCCTTCCCCATCTGCGCACGACGGAGAGCACCACACTCCCTCTCACAGTCTCCCTCTCGTCTCCCAGATCACGAGCTCTGCAGGAAAAGAAGTGGCTATTACAGCTTGTACGGACAACACCCGCTGCAACGGGGACGGGATCAGGGTGGGCCCTCCTGCTGCTCTGCCCCTTCAAGCTCACAGCGGCAGCAACAAGCTGCGACCTTTCGCAGGGTGGCATCACCGCCATCCTCACGTGAGCAGCGCGTGCGCGCAAGGAGCGTAAAACAGGTTCGAGGGAAAGTGATGCAGGGCCTCTCAGTGACTCTCATGGCCGCTTTCCCATAAGGAATGCTTTTTGTTCGCTAAGCTAACCCCACAGCAGCGCCGCAGAGCACAGGGCTGAGCTTAGTAGGGTGAGGTTTGCGCCAAAGGACAAAGCAAAACGAGGGCAAACTTTTCATGACATGCTGTTTTCCCTGTCCTGATCTCGTTTCACAGAGCACGGTATTATCCAGCGTTGCATTTTTTGCAAGCGAGGCTGAGGCACAACCCCATGAGAGCGTAAAACCTGACTTTGATAGGGCCAAAATAGCCCACGGCTCTCCGACGGGACAGGGCTGCGGGCGAAGCTTGCAGCTGAGCGATCACAAACGCAGCGTAGAGGAAACAGGAATTCATCTCGGGAAAGAGACTAGATCTTAATGGAATTATTTTAGAGCACAATAAAACACCACGCTGTCTTCATCACCACTATTACTCTTGCCCGGCTAGACTGCAAGCATATCGCATCAAATCGACGGAAGGGAAATGAATATCTTCAAAAGGAAACAGTTCACTACATCGCACACAGTCCAGCTACTACAATGATAAGTTTCCTGATAGCCATCACATTAAAAACCCCAGTGGTTATAAGAGACTCTGTGGAATTCATCATTTTTGATGGCTTTTTTAAAAATAGAACTAAAACAGTATAATTTTGAAAGAGCATTTCTAGCTATGCCGTTTCAAAGGATTAACAAACCATTATGTACTGGAGCGTACATAATGGAATCAGCAAACAGGAATCAGCAAGTAATCTTCTGTCTCCGTGAAGACTAATATGTAATTGCCAGAAGCACCGGGGGAATTTCTGCCTTTTGTTAAAGCTTCGGGAGGTGACTGTCGTCAAAACTGACAGAAATACAGAACGCAGCAATCAGTTACAGGCGTGAGAGGTAATGGTTACTGTTTAATACAATAACACAACTTTCACTACGGTCAGGAGCTAAAGCCCGCGTACTGATTTGCAGATGCAAGTGCTAACTTATTATTCAGTAGATTATGGGGAAAGAACAGCGAGTTTCTGAACGCTATGGACAAAGAGAGTCACGATACGCAACATGAATTTTATGAAGCGCATTTTCTTCATGGAGCCTTTACACTGATACAGTCTCAGTTTAAATCCATGAACTCATAGCCGTGATCAGACAGTTGATAGGCATCGTATTTCCCTAAGCAATTGCTTTTCCATTAAGGAGCCTGCATCAAACCAAAACATGATGGGGGAAGAGCAGAACACAAAGAATAAATATCAGAGAGAAACACAGAAATGTGACAATATCACCAAACAAAACCAAAGCCCGTGTCCTTATAGAACAGACGCATTCGTGGTGTTACGTGAGCAAGCATCAGCGGTGAAGTACCACAAAACCCCTTCCTGTGTGAACATCTTCAAGTTCAAGGCAACGGGGATGTGGAAGCTTACCTCCCGGGGCAATGGCTTTATACACATGGCATGCTAGTGCCGGAGGAAAGGCTGTGCGCCCTACACAGAATCTCAGCAATAACGCGTCTGATCGCACTGATCCTACCGTCAGGAATTGTCTTCAAGAGAGAAGCAGCGAAAGGAGTACTTAAACACGGATCCCGCAAGCTCTAAAGGGATTACTGGAGCGCTCTCCCAGCTGGTTTCTCTAAACGGCGGCTGTTGGCACCCAGAGAGGAAAGAAAATAGCTGTAAATGCTGTGCAGCCTTGCGACGCACTCGATGCTCAACGCGTGTCACCCTACTGCAGACTACAACTTCACGGAGTTCACGTCGAAACAAGACGGACTCAGGCCTACACACCACATCCCGCAGAAAAAGTACGCGCGCTGAATTTAGCTCTTCCCGTTCTTTTACTCTTTTTTAATAATTGCATTTAGACCCTGTGACTAAGGAATTACGGATAAAAGTAGCTCTCAGAGAAAGATTTTTCTCCTTGTTTCGAAAGCCATCGCAAGCCAGTGCAGCATATAGGTCTCGAAAACAACTTAACACGCTCCACCATAAACATTTGTGCCCCACTCCTGCAGGACTCTTACGTTTAGCTACATAAAAGAAGACAAACAACGTCAAGTGGGATTCTCAGTATAGATTAAGAGGTTTCTTCTAGATAATTTATTAGAAAAACTAAAATGTCCTAAAGTGTTCTGTGGAAGATGGGAGGCCCCTCTGAGAATGCTTCTGGGGAATTTGACAGAGCGACAGGAAGAAACGAGTCTGCCCAAATCACTGTGACAGAACTACGTCGGATTCATGGATTTCTTTGAAAAATAAACATTCTTGGTATTATACTCTCTGTACTTACATTCTTTGAAGTTTTTTACTCCAAAGCAGCCAGCAGAGCTTTTGGTACTGGTACCAAACCCTACTAAAGAGCACAGCGATGGCAGACCCTTTCTTGAAAGGTCACGCGGTCTCTACCGAGGAATGCTTAAAAGACGTTATCCCCAAAACTCCTAAGATTTGTGCAACCCCATTCCATAACGCACAATTTCTACATGCGAACAGCAGGTTTCCCTCTGTCCTAGATCCTTATCTGACGCCTCTTTGCACACACTAAAATTGGAAGCGCGGAAACGCTGAGGCCAACTGCTTGAGCATCCTGAAGAAGTTAACGCCGCGGTCACCACTGCTGCTGGAAACGTTACTCTTTGCGCTACAGCAGCGTCCAGAGACTCCAGTTAAGATAACGTGCTTACACACAACAACATACAAAACATATGGTAAGAGATACTTCTTGCATTCCCAAATAGGGGCAGAAATCAGGAGACGGAGGTAGAAGGCAGAGAAGCGGGAACGGCGCTGGCACAGGTAGAGGTGTTCGAGACGTCTTCCCAAGGACAGTCAGCAGCTCACAGCCGGCACCAGGGGAAGGCTTGGAAACCCACGGACTGGTAAGAGCCGGGCATATGCAGAACAACGGGCAGCGCCCGCGGCAGGGGTCCGTGAGGGGGAAGGTGCTGTGGGAGGAACGCCTGAAGCGAGAGAAGGACCAGGAGGATCACAGTAAGATAAACGCAGAGAAATAAACTATCAATAGCTTTAAAAGTCAAGATCAGATGATCGCGTCCAATGCTGCAGAGAAGACCGGCCCACCTCCTCATCAACCACTCCAGGAAACAAGCTGATTACGGCAGCACCGTTTGGAATGGAGTTGCAGGAACACGAGGCAGGGGATGAGCTCTGTTAGTCTCTTATTTTTACCCGACGGACCACATAAGACACCGCAATCAGTCATAACACCGCTAACAATAGCATCGCAGAGCTGCAGTGGAGGCAGCCTTTTACAGTAACTTGCTGCTGCTACAGACAAAAAGATTTTGCTTGGAAGAACTGTGGAAGAGTTTCCCGTCCCGTGGCTGAACCTCACCAGCCTGCCGCCACGGCACCAGGTTTACCGCCGTCATTCTGTTGCATTTATCCATGGCAGGAGCTTTGCTGGATAAATTCCCCCCTCTAATTTCTGAGCAAATCACACAAAACCAGCTGCTGGCCAAGCCAGAAAACCGCGGGCAGGTGTTCAAAACCAATGTCAAAAATAAAAAGCAGCACAGACGGCTAAAATAAATGCAATTCCAATGAATAAACTTTTTAGACCTCTATCAGGGCTGAGAGGTCAGGCGCATGACAGAAAGCGATGCTATGTATAACGCACGTGCTCCGTCAAACTTTATTATGCTGTAGCACATCTGTATTCCAGCAACACCCCAGGTAGCAAGTTGCAGCGATATTGATAAATTATATTCTGTCCACATCGCTAGGGTGCCAGTAATGTTTCAAAAGGCCTGGAGGATCAGTGGGCAACTCTCATAATGTATATATAGAGAGAAATCTTGTTTTGTCTCCCTAGGGACAGTTTCTCTTCTAATGGAGTGTGGTCAGAGGGACTCTGCTTAATTCATGCATTTAACTCTCGATCTCCATCACTTCACAGTGTTTTTGTGCTAACTGCAATGTATAGAGGCCATTAGGCAGTAAGACTAAGATTGACTTTTCTTTCTTCATGGATTATACAGAAGGAATGGGAGCAAGTCGGGCTCATTAGCATATGTTTAAAGAGTTCATGGGGTTGGCAGTAGCAGAAAGTACCCAGCAACCAGCGGAGACATTTAATTCTAAACTTTGCACATCAACATTGAAAGGAATATCTCTGCTTCTCACTGTTACATCATTAAACGAACCAGAAGAAACTACACTAGGACCTCTGGAGGTGCTGACAACAGTCTTCTACGCTAAAGAAAGATAACGCAAATTTTAATTATTGTAGTGAACTCGCTGTTAGAGTACTTGTTCCCCTTCAGTGGAAGGAATTAGTGTTAAAATGTGTGCCTGAAGTCTTGCAGTGCAGCCAGGCATTCAAAGAACAAGGCTGTGAGTTTCTGGAGCCCAGGGAACACAGCTCTGTCCTGGCAGCACCGCGACCACCGCAGCCTCTCACCGGATGCACCGCGGCAATTTCTGGTCACGTAACCTGGGCTGCTGCGTGCAAACCTCGCACTCGAGGTGCGGACCGTGCCTGGGAACCCAATGAGTGATGTAGCACCTCTCCGGTAACCTCAGAGAGAAATCAAGCGGTGCTGGCTTGCAAATACAAGCGGGTTCAACCCTGATGACTGATTGTCTTTCCATGGGGTTCTCTTTCCTCCCTGCAGTGAGGCGGCCAGACAGCACATCAGCCCGCTCCTCGTCTCTCCCAGTTTGCAGCTGGGCCCACCGGGGTTGACGCGAAAGCACACCACCGTGCTCAGCACCAGCCTCGCAGGTATTTCAAGGATGCCTCATCCGAAGGCAGGAACCTCTCGCAGACCAGCAGGACAACCGGGTGAGAGCAGCAGGAGTTTCAGACGCTTCGCTTCTATCCACCTGTGCCTACAGACCGGTGAGACTTGAGCCATTAAACGACCTTTGGGTGCCACCCACTGGGTCACACTGCCCGAGGAGAGAGGAGGGACCGAGAAGTCTCACTGCGAGCAGCGAGGAACAAGCGGAGGTCATGAAAACGGGGGGGTTGGTGTGGAAAGAGGCAGCAAAAGGCTCTCCCGTGCCTCCCCTGCTCCGTGACGCCCTTACCCAGCACCGGCGGCCCCAGGCTGGGGCTGAGAGCAGCAGCAACGCTCTCCCCTCCCAGGTCACCGGCCCGCGGAGAGCAGGTCTCTGCAGAGACAATTTAAGGCAGGAAGACAGAAACAATGCTATTTCCATGCAAGCCTCCTCAATAACAGACTTCGCTGCAACTGAAATTCTGGGAACGGGGTAGGGTTTTCCTGCTTAATTCACAGAGAATTTGCATTCTGACACTTGTCCGTCCGTCGCCGCTCCCCTACGCACACAGCCCAAATGAACCTTTCACGTAAAGATTTGAACCTGTTCTCGCACAAGGCACGCTCCGGGTGCGTGCCGTGGGGTGGGAGGAGAGGCAGGGCAGCGCGACAGGCCCACACGCGCCTCTGCTGCAAATATCCTCCTTGCTTGAAATTTTGAAAAATGTCAGATATCAAGGAGCATATGTTCCAAGCGCCCCTCAGCAGTCACAGAACACTACGTTTACAAACGGAGAAATCCAATTTGAATCACTCAGTGCATTTGCATGCGGCGCCCGTAAGATGTTTTAGAATCAAGATTAATATGCACGTTGAAGCAGGGGCGCTGCAATGACAGGCAGGGCAAGCCAGCTCCGTGGCCGAGGAGCGGCAACGAAGGATGCGCAGGGAAATGGGAACCCGTCACAAAACCTCCCCGGAGACAGAAGCAGCTTTCCGGTGCCGTGCTGGTCGGCGATCGCTGATACAAAGAGTATTTATTGCTTTTGCAGATTACTGCTGTTCACATCAAGGTTGGTAAAGGCCATCTAAAATTAGATCTTAATCTCTTGCCCCGGTAGCTGGCAGAGATCGCGTTTGGGCTCAGCAGCTCACAGGGACGCGTCGTGCAACCTCTCAAACGCCTCCAAAACCGCAGACCCTCACCCTTCAGCTTGTTCATCATTTTTACTCATGAAGAAGTCAAGTTCAAAGAGCAAAACCAGGGAGGCAAAGCCCCCAAGACATATCCTCAAGCTCATTTTACGCAGTTACTGCTTACAATGAAATGGAGACTCGGGGTGGGGGGGGCGGTTTGAAGTGCAAACTACAACAAAAGGCCTCGGTGACGTCCCGCATGCTGGCACCATGATATGGATTCCTCCTCGCTAAGAGGCGGCTACCGCGCTAGGGTTGAGGAGCTGGGGCTTTTGAAGCATAAGGCTTTGGTTTATCAGGTAAATAAGCCGCGGAAGTGATAAGCCACTCTCTGAAAACCCTTCAATAATCGCAGTGATATATGCCTTGAATTCACACTCCTTTTGGATTTCCCTGGCTTTTTAATGACAGAAAAGAAGATCTCCGTTTCAGAAATATTCAGTGTCCTCTATTGTCAGTCTCTAGCTTAAAAAATAATTAAATTTACTCTCCTGCGAGCCTGTTATCAGGTCAGCGCAAGATGCTAGGAGATCAGTATGCCACGGTAAGAAATATTTCTGTCTATTTAACCCGCTAATTCAATCTCAGTAAAGAATGAAACCCATGAAGTATCTATTTATAAAGTAAATACAGCAAGCAGAAATCAAATATTGGTCCTGTGTCAGGCCATTAGCTGAGAGGATGCTGGAAAGGTAATAGCCATGATTTTTATAGTGTTAAGAAAGAACAGTAGGAACAAACCACTCCTTCTTATTTTTTTCATGCCTGTATTAAGTGTCATCCTGAAAATGTTTTGGGGAGCACAGGAGGAAAAGCACCCCAACCGTGATCTGAGAAAACATTCCCAAAGCGTACGCGAGTCCAGGCACAGCGCATGGCAGGACTCGCTGTCCTCTTGACACCATCGAGGTACAAATACCAGACATCAAATGGTGGACGCACACAGCACTCAGGCAATTACTGCCCACTGTCGACAGCTCATTTAAGCGTTTTTTTCCGTAAATGCAGCTTTGCGGACTGGCAATTTCCATAAAGGTATTCATTCTCCTTGGAACCTTTCAGGTATTTGCGACAAAAGCCGGTGCCTCCAAAATTAAAGTGTTTCCACTCAGCCACCCTCCCTTAGTGCCTCTGGGGGGGGATGTTAATTGGATTATTTCGCAGAGATTATTTTCCAGTACAGTCTAGACCTAAATAATATTGGGATGTACCTTCCCTCATCGCGCTGGTGGGGGACTCCAGCGCCCCGGGGGAGGCCGGTCCAGGTACGCGGACTGAAACGGAGGTAATGCGGCCGTCCTGGTGGTGCTCGAGGAGCTCACCAAAATGCCAGGGGAGGAGAATTTAAAAACTTCTAGGTTTTAGTATTCAGCAGGGGTATTTTTTACCCCCTTATTTTTTGAGCCGAAACAGCCCATCACGTCCCCTCTCTTCTTCATCCCCCAACACGGTGTGGAACCGACTCCCGCCCACCTTTCCCATTTTGCAAATCCAGCAGAAATGCTCTGTTCTGTAACCTCAACATCCATTCAGCATACAAACGAATGCAGAAGTTTAAAGCTGTATTGGTTTGGCACTTGAGAGTGCAATTAAAAATGCGTTTAATTCCACTAATATGTCACAAAGAACATTTTCTGAAATAGTGAAACAATAATAATAATTTTTAAAATATCACACAATAAACGTCACAAGTGTCTTAAATAAAGGGAATTGCTATTGATCTCTGGGTATCCTAAATTCAGTAAAATATTGTGACAAAATTGTTTTCTAATGAAACAGTAATTTAAATGTCATTAATTTCATATTTGCCATTCGCTTTTTACTACACTGATCTCTAAATTAAGGGCCTTAATGTCTCCTATGTCATTTAGGGATTTAACGGTTTTGATCCAGATTTAAAGGTTTAGAGGTGTTTTGTTTGGAGTTTCTCATATACCAGGGTGTAAGCTAATAGCAGTTTCCCAATCCATTTGTATTTTTAAACTGGGGGAGAAACCTCAACATTTTCCATTTCTAACCACCCAGCTCCCATTTCTCCCTCTTCATGGCAGAGCAGTGCAGCTGAGGAGGCTTCTCACGGGATTATTTCTGACCCCAAACACATTTCAATACGGGATTTTTATTACTTTCTAAAACCAGCCATGAAACATAGAATACGTTAAATCGCAAAAGCCCGCCTGCCACAAACGAGATGTTCAAGTTGGCTTGTTATGACTGCTGTGATCGTTGTTAATTTCTTGGACGCCATCCCCTTCAGAACGCGGGCTGCTTCTCTTGCGACACTGTCGAGCAGCCATGGGTGAATACATGGAATACAGGCTGGCGATACCATCCTTTCCCGCTTTGCCAGTTTGAACCACAACACCAAAACTACTGCAGTATTTCCTACAGACAATGCACAGAAAAGGTACAACCCCCGCCCCGGGTAAATCCTCACCTACTTCAGCTGCACGGGACGAGCACAAACCCATCAGAGGTTCGTGACTGTCCTACAAGAAGGTTATGAAGTTCAGTTAGCGGCACGCGAGGGGACACAGCTTGCAGACCACGGGAGATGAGGCGTCCAAAGGAAGGCAGGAGTGAACCCTACATGCGTTTGCTACGTATAACTGGATGGCTTTTGAACAGAGCGGTGCTCTCCTCTGTGACTTGCAGGGTTTGCGTCATAACTTTAATGTACTAAAACTATCGTTGTTTCCCCACATACAAGGATCCTCTCCTTAATTGTCCACATAGAGAATTTATATAGTTCATCGTGGAGTCGAATTCTGCATTTAAGTGGTTTGTGTCTTTATTGGATAATCTCTTACATGTGCTTCATTATATCAATAACAGTAGGAAATTATTGATTTTTCTAAAGCCATTAAGTTCAATTAGCTTTACAATTCAAATGGAAAAATGGTAAATTACCTTCATTTGATGATAAAAACAGTAAGAGAAAAAAAAAGGATAATACCCTAATTTGTGAAGTACGTGAGCAAAGTGGTAAAGGTAAAGCAAACACATGAATATCAGCATAACAGCTCTAATCAGCACCGTTCGGCATTTAAAACTGGCATCATTATGCTTACTGGACTGTGCAGCAATAAGTAGTTGTGATGTTGTTTACCCACTTAATCTTGTGAATAAATTAAAGCAGAATAAATAATAAACAATAGGAAGAAGGGTGGAAAATCATTTGGAACAAATTAAGCTTGTGCTTATCCTTGGCCTAAGGCACACGCAGGATACCCTAGAAGTTGTTGAATATCGGAATGCAGTCAAGTCAGAAGGAAAACACAGACCCCAACCTCGCCAGGGTCTCGGGAGACAAACCTGGGCAGGTGCCACCGCACAGCCCTCCCAGCCCAAGCCCACCACCCGCGGAGCGGAGGGAAGATCTCAGACACGGCTGCGGATGATCCACAGCACACGGCAAGCGCTGACTCTCTCGCCAGTGCAGTCCGCGTGGTTTGAGGGCAGGTTTGTCCTCTCCATAAGACAGCTTTTAAAATATTTTCCCTTTTTGTTATAATTTACCTCATCAGAAAAGTACTGTGGGGGGTTTCTTTGTTGTTTGTTTTTTTTTTTTTTTAAAATCAGTTACCTATATTCCTATTCATTCAATCCATTTCCTACAAGCTTTTGGATCAGCGGGCATTTCAATGCCATACACAGGAGTTTTAATGCAATACACAAGCATCAAGTAGGATTCTATAGAAATCAAACCAAACCCAGCCTAGCTTCTGTGTGAACCCCGCCTACAGAACTCAGGGGTATGCAGATCCGTGAATTAGGAACTGAAAGCCTGATTTAAAAATCCATTAAAGCACATGCCAGTGATCAACTAGTATCTGAGAAGCCACCTAATCTAGAGCGGATTGTACTTACTAATTTAAGAGGAATCTAAAATTTTTGCTGCTGTTCACAAATACCACATAAAAATCCAAGTCAAGGTAAGAGCAATGAAAGAGTAAAATAAAACCAAGCATGTGGTGAATGAGACAACCTTTTCTTAAAAAAAAAAAATATATCTCAATTTGTATTTTAAAAGTTTACTGGAAAACCATAGCAAAGTTTTATCATTTAGTTTCAGTTATTGCTCTCAGAAGACCAGATTAAAAGCTTTTAGCTTTTTTTCAGCAGTAGAAATCATAATTGGTTCTTTCTCTGTTTACTACAGCACAAAAATGAACTTTTCAGCAAGCTTTGAGCTGCTGTCCCGAACGTGGATTCTCCAAAGAGCGCGTCTCTCCACCCAGCTGGACCTGCACACACTTCCGATGAAGCCCAGGGCGGAATTCCGGTGCCGTGGCAAAGCATACGCTATCTGGCATGAGAATACGCAAAGAAACATTTTGCCTGATTGACCAGGCAAGACCAAGAGCTTTATGTCTTCTACATCCAGTCCCTGCTAGAAGGCACTGTGCACCTGGGAGGACTGGTACCAGCATTTGTAAAGCCTCCAAGAAAGCTCCTGTGTGCTGCTGCCTTTCTGCCTAATACTGCTTCAGTTCCCAGCCATGCCCAGACTATTGATTTCTGCAGCGACTGCAATCAGTCATAATGAGGAAACAAGAAAGAAACCATCCATCCAGACATAAACCCACAGTCGGATATTTTCCGGGGCTCAGTGCTGATTTGATTTCTACTGACCCAGTCATTTGGGTTGGCTAGAGGTTTTCTGCGGGACTTAGACTTCACTTTGTGTTCAGCGCTAATCTTAGCATTGTTACTGTGTACATCATCTTCGAGGCATTCCACAAACAGCAAGAAAACTTTTTTTTTTTTACTTATTTCTCATATTCTCACATGTTGAAGTTTGTTTTTTTTTACCTTTACAGGATGNTTTGTGTTCAGCGCTAATCTTAGCATTATTACTGTGTACATCATCTTCGAGGCATTCCACAAACAGCAAGAAAACTTTTTTTTTTTTACTTATTTCTCATATTCTCACATGTTGAAGTTTGTTCTTTTTTTACCTTTACAGGATGATTTTATTGAGAAAGCATCTAGTCATACCCTTATCAAATATCATGCTAACTAAGCGGGTTTTTTCTGAATAATTCACCCTTAATGCTCTTTTTTCCCCCCTCATTAATTCCTTTCCTCCAATTCATGTCTATCTGCAATGAACTTTACTGCTTAATACTATAAAACCCAGACACATTCATTTTCTGGATGAGGAGTATAAACTTAGAAATTATGTATTCCCAAAGCTTTCCACCACGGACAGCCTCCTGAAGAACTCAAGAGGATATGCTTAGTTCCTCCTCCTCTTTTCTTTCTGTCCTCTGCCTTTCCCCCATTTTTGTGCCCAGATACCTCTCCAGTTGTTTCATTTCAGCCCCACAACACTTTAAATGATTTGTGAAGCTGTCTCCTTTGACCTGGCTTCGTAGGACAGAAAGGTCTATACTTCAACAGTGGTATAAACAAAAGAAATTTTATAATTTTATAGACGGAGAAACAGAGGCACGGAGACTGCGTAGGTGGATCCAGACCAAACTCTGGAGAGCACACCCCCTCCAGAGAAATAAATTTCATTCAAATACTCCCATGTGCCATGGTCAACGTGTCCAACGGCTGCTCCTGACGCAAGGCGTAGTCCTTGCTCTTTCACAGCCACGAGCTCTCACGTTGCCGTCTGTGGGAAAGGCTTTTCCCCGGCTCCGTTTTTTTAGGGCACGACGACTAGGCCAAAGACATGAATAGTTTTGTCATCTTTTGCCAGCTGCGTCCCTGTCTGTCACCGTAGTCCATAATCTCGGCCCAGGTTATTTAAAAGACTACCCTAAAGTCTGGGACAAACACCAAACACCAGGCTGGTGTCTGCCTACCAAAATTCATCTGCAACTCAGTATCTTAACTTAACGAGCCTTTGCAGAGTGCACGTGCCCATGGGCCACCCTTTGGGAACTCTTTCTGCACAACGAGTGAAAGCTTACCCAGGCAGAAGTTCTCGAAGGCAAGCACAAGGCTGTGGAATCAACTGCAAAGCTTAGGAGAAAATTCACACCCATCCACGCCAAATGCAGGAGACAAGCCTTGATTCGCCCCGCTTTAACTTCAGTACGCAGCAACTGATGCATTAAAAACCACGAAGAAATTCCTCCAGCCTCAGAAATGACTTCCACAATAACAAAACGAAACAAAAATGCTATTAAAATAAAACACTCCATTGCTCACACTTCTCTTCCTGCGGAGAGATGACAGAATAAACACCACATGATAGATGGTAGTCCCGCTGCGTAATGCGCGACAGGACGGCACTCTCATGTGATAGGGATGAAACAGTGTCAGACCGACAGAAAACAAACCAGGGCAGAAAGCAAGAACCATCCCAGGCTGAAGTTTCTGGCCCAGGGCTGCCTCTCATTAAAACTATGCAAAAATTGTCACTTCAACATAATGCTCAGTGAAACTCAGCACTATTGACTCAATCTGCGGGGTTTTTTTTTTCTTCCCTAAGCCCGACACTGGAGGGGAAACTTCTAGTGCTCCCACAGATAAACTGAGCTACATGTGCAGAAAGCCCCTAGCCAGGGAATTTCGCAGAGTTGTCATGCGAACACTTTATTTGCTCTGTACTAGAAGAGGCTCATCTCGCGCAAAGGATCTTTCCAGGTCTCGTACTATGAAGTCTTTTTGCCAATCGCTCCATCGTTTTATTCCACTTCCCCAGTATGGTCACACTATCGATTTCTTTCTTTACTAATGCAATTATTAGTGATGCGAGAAAAACAAAGCATCTATCCCAGATTCCAAACCTGCGATCAGATCTCTTCTAGACTTTACCATTGATTTAATTTCTAGTAAACATTTCCAATCTTAATCGCTGAAAGGGTGGCTTTTGTGGATGTCAGGAAAATATTTTCCATTTAAGATTTTGAAAGAGGCTGTGCGTAAGGACTGATTTCCAGGTGTTAAGTTGTAATGTTGAAAACAAACGTATATCTCTACCAAGTCAAACGTGAAATTCTAACACCCAGCGGCAAAAATAGCCCAACGCTAAATATACTTGCACTGTCACTGTACTTATTTCTCCTTCAACTGATATATGCATTTGTGATTAGTTCCTGACTGTGCTCTGTTCATCTTTGATACCTTTACCCACGTTTTCAAGAATACGGCCTTCTTCATTAGGAACCACCACTCACATGCGGCCTGCTACCTGTCATACAATTATTATAGTTGCACGTACAGTAGGAAGGAAGGAAGAAACTGTAATTAAGAACACTGAATCCGGGACTTAACGTTATTTGGGGACCTTTTCCCCACGCAAAGCACTTACCCTCTTGGGGCACCATCTTCATATTTGTAAACTGGGATTCTATTAGACCCCCACACGCCACCTTTCCTTCCCCCACCACGCATATATACATTTATACGAGTACATACAGGACAAGGAGGTGTCTCACAGAAGCCTGCCTTCCAGCAGCGCTCCACCTCTGTAGCGTGTGTAGGGCGTACCGCAGCGCCGGGGCTAAGCCCGTCTCCTACAGCAATTGCCGTGCCCTTTCCCACTAAACATCTAAATCAGTGAGCTCCCCACCGCCAAAGCTTCACGTTACCACTGTCGCATTGCTAAGAATCAAGAGCAACTGCTTTTTCCTGGGAGTTTTCATTATTTTTGACTAGAAAACAAACAAAAATTTGAAAAAAGAACTCACTCTTCTGCTGAAGAACTGAAACAGCCTAAAGAAGAGATACCTATACTTTAGCCATTATGAGTTAACTACCTAAAACACGGTACCAGTGTTCATCTGCTTTGTACGTACGCACAGGGGGCCTGAACTTTTTAAGAACATGGTTACGCAAAAGCGGAAGGCGGTTGGAACAGAAACATGAAGAAGTATTGCACGAATAGGAGTACTTGGTGGTTCCTGAGGGAGCCGGAAGAGAAAAAGGAATAACAAGGAGATGTATTAAAATGTGAGCAACTTCTTAAGCAGCTGTGATGAAATACCCCATCGAATAACTCACCAGTTAAAAGCAAGGAATCGTTGGTCTCTGCACAGGGCCCGAAGTTCATGTGCTCCGAATTGCACTGATCCAGGTCCCTTCCAAGAGCACTTTCTGATCAGATTTCACATCAGAGTCCCCATGTGGGAGAAAAAGCAGGTTTTCTTCCTTATTTTTATTTTTGATAAGCAGGGCAGGCTGGATTTGCCATCACTTCACAGAAGCCTGAGTGTGTTTCTCAAAGAAGCGCTCCGGTTCCAGCACAAAGCATCGAGCCTGATGAAAGGGCTGCCGAGTGACATCCTTGGCCCGGGCTATGCAGGAGGCAGGACTCGATGATCATGATATAACCTCATCTGGCTTTTACCATCTGTGAAGCTGCGAAGCGTAGCCCGAAAGAACCAGAGCTTCTGAACATTCGTAAGGTTTAATTGTATCTGTATCCAACCTCGCGTGACAGCTGCACGTGCTAGAAGAATAGCCAGATCTAAAATAAAATGTGTTTCTTGTGACACTCTCCCAAAGGCCATTATTTGAAAGACAGCCCCACTGCAAATACATCAGAGCTCGTGGCTTGGTTTCAGCATCAGTATATACCAGCCTGGTTTACGCCTGGTTTATATAAACGGCGAGAGGCCAGTAGATCCTAAGATGGCTCTTCCATTGAATCAATCGCAATCACAGCCAGCCAGATACCATTTACCATTATAGATGACGTAATTCCACGGGGATGCAGTTAAAACGAGTCCCAACTCCCTTTCCCTAGAGGAATGCAATTTATCTGGGCTTACAGCTGTTGCATTGACAGGATAAGATTATAAAATAATCCTTTCAGGAGCATTAGGAGATACGGGTGGCCAGAGCAAGAGTGGCACTGATGTCCCAGGAAATGCTCTAACTGCGAATGCGATTTGGGGAAACGAGCGTGGGTCCTGCAGGACCTCTACAAATTGCAATGCGCCTGCTTGAAAGGCTTGGCTTCTCCAAATGCTGGGAACTGGGAAGGGAGCCCACCGCATGACCAAGCATTTTCATGAGAATCAATAGTAAAATGAGCGGAGGAAGAATTTAATGGAAACACAACGCGAACTCAGTAGGACAGAATTACATCCCCACGACGCTCCTCTCTAAACGTAACAGTTTCACAGAGTTGGTGCAAACCCTTACACCTACATAGTCCATGAACACATTGACGATTCTCAGCAGGTATGGATTTACTGCCTATTGTTCGTTCCTCCTTAGTAATAATATCAATTTAGCTGTTAGTTTTTGTTTTGACTCAGTGCTTAGGAATCAGCGGGGCGATAAAGCTATTTAAATGGAAATCCTATTCAAATGCACAATCACCTGATTGGAACATGAACAGCTCCTGCTCCTGAACATTCTTCATATAATAGCTGCCTTCTCCGTCATTAAATGCAGAAATCTGATTAACATTTAGATCACACGTGCTTTACTTACAGCAATTAGGACCAGATACCAGAGTTTTGTTAAACTATGTAGGATTTTTAAGCTTTATCATGAAGGAAAGAACAAAGAAGCTCCGTAACACTACATCTGGTCCTTTCTGTTGCTGCTGTTACACGCACGCTGTCAAGGACAAACGTTAGCTTTACAGAGAAGGCTGCAGGGACAAACTTACTGAGAAAAAAAAATGGACACTTGGATGAATTCAGCTTTCTAATGTAGTACAATGACAGGTAACACTGTAATTTTGTGTATTTGCTGGCAACACCCAATTAAACAGTCTATGGGGTTACAACAGCTACAGAGTAGGAAACAGCTGCTACAAAAACGTGTATGTAGCCTGAAAGTGAAAACCTTTTCTTTTTGTTCCGATCAAAAAATAATAGTACTCTGCAATTCATAAGGTTCAACTCAAGTTAGAAAGGATCAAATCTCAGTTGTTCTAAAAGCTTCAGAAATACAACTGAAGAGGTCACGTATGATGTCCACTGCATTATTTTCTTCAAGCCACACTGTCACATACTTCACAAGTTGTCATGCTGCTCAGTTAATGCTAAACGTACAGCTCAGCCCTTTAAAATGAGTAGTACAGCCAGAATTAAACAGCAAAACAAAACAAATTAAACCGTATCGTAAGAATCCCCAGGTACGTTAACACTTCCTGCAACAGTCTGCTGGCTGGTCCCAAAAGAGATTCAAATAATTTTAATGAAGCGTTTTCCAAAATTAAATTCCACCGTAACGAGTAGGATGGAAACACGTTTCCCAGACAGGCGGTGGGTCCCGGCACTGCTGGTTTCCCAGGGCCCAGGCACAGCCCGTGGTTTCAGTGCCTCGCCCCATCAGGGGCTCAGCAGAGCAGATGCTTTTTCCATCGAGCGTGCCATCCTCATGGCCACCGCAAAACCGACAGCTTTCAGAGATGCAGCCACCCACTTCCATGGGTGACGGATGCACAGACCTCATGCCCCCAACGATTCAGAGAGCGGACTACTATTCTTAGTGGTGATCGACTTTCTCCGGGCAGCGAGCTCTCTGGTTCCTTGGGGTCGCCCAGCTCGGAGACCCCAGCCAGGTGGCTACAAGCACACGCACAGAGCAGCCACACGGCAGAGGTGGAGCGTCTCTGCCACATCCTACGTGACAGCCTTCGCCTATTCAGCACAAAGCTGATCTGCACTGCGCAGCAGATCCGACCCTCGTCCCACACGCCAGACGCGCTGCTCACACGATGATGGCCAGGTGCACACGTGCAGTAGGTGCAACATGAGACACGCAGGACCTCTAGCATGGACCACTCTGCGCTGGATGGGCTTCGATGCACGTATCAGCAACAACAGCAGAAAGTCAGTAATGACATTGCTAGAGGCCTCCAACAATTCAGTAGCTTGGGAGCAATTCACCAGAAACGCAGTTTGTACCATGCTTGCTTCTTGCCAGTGTGCTGCGCAAACCACACGGAACGTTTCTCTCCTGTGTGCTTTCTTTTGCCATGCCGCCCTAGCCCCCCACATCATCTGGAAACACAAAATGCCGTTTTCCACGTATTTGTAGGGGAGTGAGCAGGCATGCGCGTGCGGTGGAAAAGATCTTCTCTCCACAACATGCAAAATCAAGTTTGAAAACAATACAAATGCAAATCCATTTTCTCTCTTTAGGGGTCACCTTTAATCTCTCATACAAGCGCTTACTCAGGTCAAGGTTGAAGCAACTTAAGAAAAGGGCTCAGAGTCCTTTGAAAGTGCCTGCGAGTACTATCTTGTGTTTGCATTTAATTAATCAGCTGAAGCTTTCAAATCTGTACTATTATCTCTTTAATAGACTGGCACCCTGAAGGCTTTTGCAGCGAGCGCCATGGCCTGTGGGGCACGCTGACGCAAACCACCGCCAGCCGCGATTCCCAGATTTGCGGCAACTCTGCACGACACGAGGCACGTGAACAGAAGAGCTCCAAATTTGGGAGGCTAAATATTAATTGATGGTAAACAGAGTAAGATTCAGTGGCAGTGATTAGCTTCCCCAGTCGCTTTACGGGTAATGTTGCTGTTGGTTAATGAACTGTGTCTTTTTCTTTCAATCCCGCAGATGTCCGGCGTGGAAGAGCTGTTCCTCAGACGGCACCCAGATGAACAGCCTGGTGAACGTCTAACTTCCCACGCGGTCTGTATTCCTCAGACATTAATTAGTGCTATTTCGGGAGCTGTGAATGATGGAAGAGTCTCCTTTTTTTGTTGGGTTGTTTTGGTTTTTTGTTTGTTTGTTCGGGTTTTTCTGCCCCGCTTGTTTCAGAGATGTTAATAATCTAAATCAGGCCTGCTCTTGCAATCGCCTTCCACACCACTAACCTGATGCCCACAGAAACACCTCGAGGGCCTGGAGGGCAGACAGGAGGGGCCTCGCGGCAGGCTCCTGCGCAGGGGTGAGACGCAGCTTCGCTTTCTTACAAGAAAGCAAAGAAAACCACAAAATATTCACCAACATGTCACAGCACGCGACCTTGCTGATCCGCGCACTTTATTACCTGCAGCCCAAAGGTAGCAGCAACTTCTGCCTCAGGTGAAGAGCGCCAGCGAGCCCTTGTGCTCTCCACCGTTACTGCTACGGATTTATAAGAGGACCAGCAGCACCCCCGTTGGCACCTCTTGTGGCATACGGACATGTTACACGACCCAGCTGAGACTGTGTAACGAAAAGAGAGTTCAGCTTTTCTATCTTTCTTTTTCTTGCTTTTTCTTTTCTTAAATAATCAACCCCACTAGGTCTAGGAGAAACCCCAGGGTGGGAAGACAGCAAGTATTTTCTTCTGTCGCACTTGCAGTTTTGTGGGCAATAAAACCTGAAGGAACTGGAACATCTCGCCTGCTCTGCACTGAACAGGACACAGAACGTGCCAACAGCCACAGATGGAGAATTGCCAGTTTGCAAGAGGCTCACGTTTTCTTGGGACCATCGGCAGGATCAAGCCGTATTGCCCACGGATAAGCTGACGCCCTTAGGAACAGACCAGCCATGGCAAAAGGACAAAGCGTTTCTGCTTCTCCTTCTGCCTTTTCTGCCATTCATTGTGGCTCCCGAGCTCCAGCAAGGCAGTGGCCGTGGTTAATTTGCTGCTTCTGGTAACCCCTTGCCCGAGGCAATTGCTGGCCTTGCTTATGCTTACAGCCAGCCCTGTCCCACCTGCCCGCAGGGGCATCTTCCGGCACACTAAAGTAGGATAAAACTATCCAATTTACTCAGTAGAGAGCAAGGAGCAAGACAAGCGTTAGTTGAGTTAAATTAGCTCGCTATCAGGCACTTTGCTAGCAAAGCACGTGTAGTCTTTTGACGTCTTTACTTCGTAAAACGCTGCTTGTAGCGTGCTGCTGCCACGTGAAGCACCCTCTTGCTTTGGCAGCCTATCGTCAGCAGCCAGCCAAAATCACTCCCCCATCCGAGGCTTTGGGCAGCCCTGTGGGAGAGGTTTATTTCCCCCCCACCTGCCCAAGCTCAATTCCCTTCTTTCCCCCACCAATAACCAAGCTACTTAACACAACAAAAAGGCTAAAAGAGATTTTCTTCGGTCCTGCTGGTCCCCACCCATCACTACGCTGGCAGGTATGCTACAAATACCTGCAAAATACATTTTTCTGAGCCTGTTTGGGTTTACATTTCCCAGTAAAGTTCCCCTCCTTCCCCCCAAGAACTAATGAACAAGATGATTCGCACATTTCTGAACACAGTGGGGAAAAGCCCCTCAAAACAGCCTCTGAGAACTGATCTCCCAACTATTATTTATGAACCAAGATTTGAACTAGTATCAAGCAGCTGGCTGAATTTGGGATCTGGCTCCCCGGAAGCGCTACATCGGGTTGGTAGGGAGCCATGAGCCCACCACCTCCGCTGCCATGCCCAGAAGCAGAGAAGAACCCAGGCTCTTTCCAGAGTAAGTCCTTGCATACAACTGTGAAATCAATAGGCGCTTAGAGTAATTTTGTGCAACAATAGCACATCACTTGATAAATGAATCAGTTCAGAGGAAGAGAGTACTTTTTTTATTGCTACATCCTATTTATCATTTGGATTTTCCGCTGAATGGATCCAAAAGAAACACACATGCATTTATGACAAAGCTTCTAAGAGAAACAGGATCAGCTAAAAGATGGAAAAATTCGCGTTGGGGTTTTCTCACCCTGCTGCCCCCTCTTCCGTTTTGCCTGCCAGAAACCAAACAGTTTGATTATGGCCACCTTATCCTCAAAGAAGGAGTGGGGGCGAAAAAAAAAAAAAAAAAAAA
>VZSC01009430.1:46184-60453 GCA_013398225.1 Steatornis caripensis
TTTTTTTTTTTTTTTTTTTCCTTTCTTAGCTTTCCACAGGCTAATTCGAGAGCAAGAGCTTTGTTTTCACGCCTGTTTGTGCCAGGTGCTGCAGTAACTAAGTCCTTGCTCCTGACAGTGCAGGTTCAGGAGAGACATAAGAGCAAGCGCACAGAAACAGTGGGGTAAGATTCCACAACAGGCACCAGCACAAAGGAAAACCAATATTTATCGAGGTTTTGTAGGCACAAAGGTTAGTTTTCAGAAGAGAAAAATAAAAGGTTCTTTTGCAGATGGCTACGGCAATGTCCTCCCCATGAGCGACAGCTCATATGAGGTGGCGCAAAATAGAAACTTGAAAATGGGTACTGGAATTACGCTGGAGTCCAGAGAGTGTTCATCACGGTAGGCTGTGAATCCGTGACTAGGTCTCCTAGATCCTAAAGTAAAGGGCGGTGCTACAACATGGTTGCCATCATCGAGGTGATGGTATTTTCCCTGAAGAGCACCACGCGTGTGTAGATTCATCTCATTTCCCCCGCCTAGGCAGGGTTGGGTTGGTTTGGTTTTGGTTTTTCACCTTAAGAAAGCAGCCAGAAACGGTGATGTTATCTTTGGATAGAGAAACACAAAGAACTTGCATTCTATTTACAGCTGGATAATCTTCCAGGACATCAAGACCCACTAAAACGTTTAGAACAATTTATATACTCTTTATACTCTCTAAAAAGGAAACAGCCTTTAAAAGCTGAGTTACACACTATAATTATTCTAATTCTCCGCATCTGGCATTCAAAAGAACCCAAATTAAACACCACAGAGCACCTCAAGTGCATTCACGGAGCAATGAAGGTGGAATTAACTCCAAATTAAATGGAACATCTTCAGAGACTATCGAACCACTACTCAAAGTGCATGGATTAAAACCTTTTTACGTTATCGCACAGATTATTCCTCTCAGGGCAAGGTAAGTATTTTGAGAGTTTGCTTCAACACTTCATAACCCCGTACCTGGACTAGAGAAATGCTGAAATTGGGAAATCCTGGAGCTAAACACCACAAATACTGGAAAAGTTCTAGGCTGGATCAGCTCCAAACTCTGCAGCTCGGAATTAATCATTCATCTTCTGGTGAATGAAGACCTTCCTCCCTTGCTGTTACAGCAGAGGCAAACGCAACCCAACCCTGCTCTAACCCAGTGAACATCTACAGCGAGATCAGGAGCTGTCGTTAAATTCAAAGTACGTGACTAAGGGAAGCTACAGAGCAAATCCTTCTGGAGGTATTTTGGATGTGCTACCTCACACGTATAAAAGATTTAGCAAGGAGCTGCTGTGTTCTTCATCCTCAGTGCAACACAGCCGATGACCCAAACGTCCCGTGACTAGCACGTTTAGATTTGAAAGCAGCGTGCCCAACATGGGTCACGTCAGACGCACGCACTGGTTCTGCTCAATTGATCCGTGTGGATGCAGCAGCCTTTTCCCACTAATCCAGTGTCAGACATCTGAAAACGTGGAGGATTGCTGCCTACAGAAGTAAGATTTACAGGTCTAATTATTCAGCCCACGTGCTTTAAATTGAACGGGGCTGATTTTAGTGAACCCTGCTCACCACGCAACTACATCATAATAGCTAGGAAAGCACAACTGCACATAAGGAAGCAGACAGACAATCTCTCTGAAGGATGCAACCGAGAGCAACCTGTCTTCGAGCCGGCAAGAAAATGCAGGATGCAGAGAAGATTGCAGCTGCTTCCCATCGCCGATCTACAAAACAAACTGGGGTTTCAGGATCTGAGGCACATGGCGAGTAAGCCACAGGGCACGCAGATGTCTAGCGAAGGGCAACCCACCTACCACCTTCACAGCATGCCCAGGACTCTGCCTCCTCCTCATCCATCAGAAGAAAACAGAGGTGGGAAGAGCGAGGAAGGGAATTCACCCTGCTCCAGCTTGGAGTTGTGCCATAATTTGCAGCTGTTTCACCGGGAAGAAAAGAAGAAAGGATGTATCACTGAGGAGACTGACAAAAACACCCCAACACCCCAGAGTGTCACACTTTTCCACCTGGGAACAAATTCCAAGTGAATCGTACTCGTGCCACAGAGCGACCCGGTCACAGCAACCTGCAGCACACCCTAGTTCGTCAGATTTGCAAATGTTATTCATTTATCCACATTGCTCTTCATAAACAGTCATCCTACCACCCGCACAGAAACAGCAACAGCTAATACATTCTCAGAGGATAAATAGCTGCAAGAAGCTATCTGTGGGATGAATTTACATTTGGCGAGTACAAAAATCTCATTCTAGAAGTCTTGAGTGTAATTACAGCATTTTTTTCTTGATACTATCTCCCTTTGCAAGACTACGGCAATTGTGTGCGCGTAACCAGAAGCCATTACAACAAATTGGTTAATCTTAATGAACGCGTTCCATACAATATCTAATACACTATACGAAAATGTGAGGACAGCGCATACAAATGGTTCAGGGGTTCAGCAGAAAAATGTGGCTGCCCTCTGCCGTGTGTTGTCCAGGCCCATAGTCGAGAAAGACGTAAGTAAAGCTACATACGTGTGGCTGCGGGGGCAGTCTCCAGCCCTTTGTCTCGTGTTAAGATTATTTCATTCGTTTTAAATGTCATTCTGCTACATGTGCTTTAATATATTGTTTGCTGTAATGCACCGATGATAACATTTGCGATGAAGGCAACATCGTCCAACTACCTCTCTCATTTGTTCTTTCTCCGTCTCGTCAGTGCACGGCCATGGAGGTTATTTTGCTGCATCTTTTTATATTTCATGCTTTGTCCGTCCATAGGCTTATCTTGCTTTGCCATAAATTGTGTAGCCTGCTTATCTGTCTGTGCTCTTAATCTGTGATGTATTCGTAAGTATTATAAGTTGCTTACCTCCTCTGCTCTCTTTGTTTCCCAGTTCTGTATCACTGCGTATTTTTTCCCTTATCCTGCTGCAAATTCCCTTTTCCAGGTTATTAACATATGAAGCACTTGCAATTCCTTCTGTTGTTTCTATGCCGATAACTTAAAATTGCTTCAAGTCTTTCAAGTGAAATCCTACCCTCTGAAGTAGGGACGAAAGACACCTGCCCTTCTCAGCTACCAGAGGAGGACGAGCCTTTGAACGCTACGTGGTCTAAAGACTGCTTTACCAAGCTCCTAACATATTTTGACTCTATCTTTTAGCTACTGGCNCATTTATCCACATTGCTCTTCATAAACAGTCATCCTACCACCCGCACAGAAACAGCAACAGCTAATACATTCTCAGAGGATAAATAGCTGCAAGAAGCTATCTGTGGGATGAATTTACATTTGGCGAGTACAAAAATCTCATTCTAGAAGTCTTGAGTGTAATTACAGCATTTTTTTCTTGATACTATCTCCCTTTGCAAGACTACGGCAATTGTGTGCGCGTAACCAGAAGCCATTACAACAAATTGGTTAATCTTAATGAACGCGTTCCATACAATATCTAATACACTATACGAAAATGTGAGGACAGCGCATACAAATGGTTCAGGGGTTCAGCAGAAAAATGTGGCTGCCCTCTGCCGTGTGTTGTCCAGGCCCATAGTCGAGAAAGACGTAAGTAAAGCTACATACGTGTGGCTGCGGGGGCAGTCTCCAGCCCTTTGTCTCGTGTTAAGATTATTTCATTCGTTTTAAATGTCATTCTGCTACATGTGCTTTAATATATTGTTTGCTGTAATGCACCGATGATAACATTTGCGATGAAGGCAACATCGTCCAACTACCTCTCTCATTTGTTCTTTCTCCGTCTCGTCAGTGCACGGCCATGGAGGTTATTTTGCTGCATCTTTTTATATTTCATGCTTTGTCCGTCCATAGGCTTATCTTGCTTTGCCATAAATTGTGTAGCCTGCTTATCTGTCTGTGCTCTTAATCTGTGATGTATTCGTAAGTATTATAAGTTGCTTACCTCCTCTGCTCTCTTTGTTTCCCAGTTCTGTATCACTGCGTATTTTTTCCCTTATCCTGCTGCAAATTCCCTTTTCCAGGTTATTAACATATGAAGCACTTGCAATTCCTTCTGTTGTTTCTATGCCGATAACTTAAAATTGCTTCAAGTCTTTCAAGTGAAATCCTACCCTCTGAAGTAGGGACGAAAGACACCTGCCCTTCTCAGCTACCAGAGGAGGACGAGCCTTTGAACGCTACGTGGTCTAAAGACTGCTTTACCAAGCTCCTAACATATTTTGACTCTATCTTTTAGCTACTGGCATTGGCTCCAAAAAAGAATTAGTTAGATACTGCATGTGATTATGTAATTTTGCGTGACTACTAATTATCCTGATTCAAAGAGTTTTCCACATTATACCTTATTTAGGCTCTTCCAGAATTTCCTTGACTCTCCCACTCTAGAGTCAGATTTAAAAGCAGATTTTTCTAGAACCTGGTTATGAATGTATTCCCTAAGGGTCTCTAAAAATCTATCAATGTCTTCCCACATCTAAAACGACGGAATTCCACAGTTTTCTCAATCCCAAGTCTTTTATTTTAATTCTAAGTTTTCAAATATAGATTTTAATGCTTGAGCACTGTAATTTCTAGCATGATTCCCGCCCCCCCCCCTTTATTCCCACTTTCTTTTAAAAGCTCAGAAATTCCCATCAATTTCTTATGGCATTTATCTCCCATTTCCCTGGCAACAGAGAGACAAAGAATTATTATTATTTATTTAAGCACTAAGTAATCAAACCAGTCGTATTCAGCAAAGCATATATGCACACGCCTGTGTTGCATCAACGTACTTAAACAGTATTTCACTCCGCCCTTAGTTAGTAAATAACCTTTACAAGTTCTTCAAGCCCTGACATATTACATGCAAGGATTTGACAAATGCCTTGTTATTTACATTATCTTTTAGGCACCCTCCCTTCAGTCTCCACATCTGCTTTCCACACCATATTTATTTCTTCTCTTTGCTTCGTAAGTTCCTTATCACTGTGTTTTATTATCGATACCTGCTTTAGCTATACTTTGGTTATTCTTATTCTCCTCTCTTCATTTGTATGGAGGGCATTTTAAATGGCTCTAAGCTACCTGACTCAACAGGCTCCTAACAGTTCAGCATATGATGCTTTATGTCCAGTAGCTTTTAGGTTCTCTGGTTTTTTATCACCTCTCACACCTGTTCCTCTACTCTTTCCTACGTTCTTCCAAACTTTGCTCTACGGAATTTACACATCCTTATTTCCACTCCTTTTGGTTGTGCCGTATATTCATCCATCCAAAGCATGTACGGACACTCATCACCGCACATCTAAATGCGACTGATTAAATTACAGTCAGTATTCTTTGGCTACCCCCCTCTCACCTCTTCATCCAATTGCGCCCAGGCACTACCGAAAATGAAAGGTCAGATGCTGCCCCTAATCTGTTTGCACAACTCCCCGTGGAGCCCAGGGCGACTCATTCCTACACAAGGTCTTCCAGCCTGTCACCCTGTTAGGAGAATGTTTTACAGCAACAGAAATGAGCCCAACAACGAGCCAGATCTGGCCCTGCGCTCCCCGCAGCACAAAGCCACACGTGGGTGTGCATTCAAGGGACGCTCGCTGCCCGTCACACGCGCTGACGGTCCCCAGTCCTGCAACTGTTTCTGGATGTGGGGCTTCGCACCTATGCGGCACCCGCTGATGCCAAGCATGAGACGCAGGGCGCGCTGTAGTAACACATCTCCACCATAAAGAGGACAGCGAGCCTGCCAACGTGGAGGCGTCTGCACGTGTGAAACCTGTTGCAGAGGGAGCGGGGAAAATGCAGGCAGTGAAAACCAGACAAACTTGTGATGGAAACGGAAGGTAAGGAAGGATAAAGGGTCCAAACGTGCACCTCTGCATGCTTGCTATGGCTCACCAGCTAGGAAGATAGATCGCACAACCCTGCTGGTCCCCACACACCTGAGGACTGACAATACTCCCTCCACAGAAGGCTTACATCAGTTTTTTGACTTTACGTTGAGCTCCATTCCATACAAGCTCTCCCACGAGCTCCGGTCTGAGAGAGTACAGCTCACCAAACGCTAGCGCTTGTGCTCTCTCTGAGAGCGGCAATATGCTGCAAGCTCAGGGCATCACCATATCGGCGTTCGCTGCAGATGGCGAAGTGTTGACCGTGCTCCCACCAGCAGCTTCATTTTAAAGATGCTTTTAACCAAAAGCTGGGAGCCACTGGCCCGTAAATGCCACAAGGCTGATCAATAGCCACGTGCAGCACCTTTAATGCACGCACAGGAACATACTTACAAGCCAGAGCTATTATCTGGGGGTGCGGGGAATCATCAGCATCATTTTCCAGTTAACAGCAGCAGTGCCACCCAGGCCACAACTCTGTAACACGAGAGTGTTCATGTACTTGCTGTCTCAATACATGCTGCCTCAGCCTGTCCGTGTGGTCTGGGGCACATAAATTACCGAACCAGGCTTTAGAGGAGTTTTTTCACCACCACCTACCCACACAAAACACATTCAGTGGAAGACAGCCCTGCAAGGAAGCAGCCAGGGGAGTATCGCTGCTCCCGGATCCAGCCCAGCTAATATGGACTACGCTCCCCAGCCACCCAAGCTAAAGTCACGGATGCTTGTACATCTAAGGAGCTTGAAAATAGGGTACTACGTGGACTACAACACTTTATTGAAGCTGTGACTAATTTTCCAACTCGTAAAGCCCAGTGGGTCTCAGTAGCCCATGCAGGCAGGCCTGTCAAAATGTTTTTGCACTGCCTGAGAAAACGTAATTGCCAATTGCTTTTTCTGAGGTTGAAATCCAGTATTAAAACCACGTATTACCCAAATACACTTTTGAAAGGAACTGGGGATTCTAATAGTCTAATGACTGTCTCCTAGAGTTCATTTTTCACTTTTCAATAATTGGTTTTTCAGTTGTATTTGCATAGAGTACATGTAAAATTCCATAGCCCATTAAGTTAATCACAACATGAAGCTAATAAGCATGGACACGCAAAGACATACCTAAGCCTAGATCAATTTTTGAAGCGGTGATTTGAAGTTGCAGCAGAATAACTGCTCCTCGAGCCCGCCAATTCGATAGGTAACAATGTGTTTTAAAGAATTGAAATTTTGCACCGCTGAGAATAGCCCGCAGTTATTCAACACGCTCTTCTTCTAAAGAAAAAGATGAGAAAAAAAATCCAACACAAAAACACCAACACGCTTTGAGAAGCGGATTTTATGATAGTTCAAGCAATTTAACCTGCTGTTTCCCTTCTGTGCTTGCTTTTTCCCCGCTCCATCCTCCACCCAACAGCACCTCTCCTGCAACAGGCCAAGCGCATTAAGGAACGATGCTCTACAGCGCCCGGCTCTGCACGGCCTCGCACAAGCACCACTCTTCAAGTGCTCTTAACCGCCGCGTTTCCAATCACCCCTCCACCCAGCGCAACTCTGAGGAACGCCCAGGTATCAGCAGGCTTCTGCAGTTCTCACAAACTGGCTTGGATTCGCGTTCCTCCAGCCCCTATAGCCTCCGAGGGGCCGCACGCACGCGTTGTCACTTTCTACGCTTCACTCCAGCTGGCTCCAAAAACGATCTACTGATCACAGACAGGTTGTTCAACCCTGCCCAGGAGGCTGGAGCCACCTCCTAACCCAGAGCAGAAGGCACATGCCTCTCCTGCCTTCGGAAACACGGCATTTCCATGGGAAAGTTTCCACTTTGCAGAATCGTTCTGTGCCTCCGGCTTCCCATCTGCCTGCCTGGAAGGCTTTGCTCCATCCTGTTCTTCAAAACCAGGGTTTTGTTCTGGAAAGCCATGCCTGGGAAAAACAGCTTTGTCTATCTTTTTTTCTTTAGTAATATTTCAGCCTGATGCAGAACGGGATTTTTTTTTTAAAAAAAAAACCACACCCTTTCTCCTGTGTGAAAAAGGGATTTCCGTTTTCTGGCAAGGTCTATACGCAACGACTCCAACAGAATAGATGATGTCAGAGCTTAAGAGCTTTCGGGATGATAGTTTTGTGGTGGCAGAGCTGCTCTCTTTTGAAATGTAAGGATTTCAATGAAATTATGGGAACATAGCCAGAGGCGGTTTGTTCAGTGTTGGCTTTAGAGGGGTGGGGGCTTGGCAAAAGAAGCGAAATCATTGCTTTTCTCGGCAACTAATATTAAATACATTTGAAAGAGTACTCTTGTTGTTTTTTCCGTTGATTTGCAGAATGATACATTACTTAAAATATATAATATACGTGAAGAATCAAGATGTTGCTTGGTAGAAGGTGCATTTCCTCTGAAGGCAGAAGCACCAAGCCATTGACTCAAGTGCTCTGGCTTTTCCCAGAAGTTCAAAGGGATTTGGGACTTTAATGCCATAGCTACTCTTTATTTCTCTGTAACTATTCAGATATGAAGCCGTAATTTTGTTGTTGTTTTTGTTAATCATGACATCATGGGTGGAAACAGGGCAAAGCAAGCAGCCCCAGAGGGAAATAAAAATCAATCCAAGCTGCTCATTAAAAGGTAAACCGTCAATAATCTTTGTCAGGCCTTTTTATCTTGGGTTTTAGCACAGTGTGATCCCTAAGGCAGCATGTGGTATTGAGATTTAAAATGGCTCCTACCTTTCACATCTCCATCAGGAAGATTAACTCCTTCAACACAGGCTGAAATTATCCTGATTCTAATCAGCACATAGAAACGGTACGGGATTAAAGGGATCATTTTGTAACAGCTTTTTGGTATCTGTGCTGACAGAGAGGGAAAAAGCAGCTTCTGAACTTGATTGAAATGGTGCAAGTCAGAAATATCTCCACAGATAGAGACTCCACAATGAAAACTCAGATCAAAATCTGACCGTTTCATACTTCAGGCATTATATATATATGTTTAAGTGAATATATGTGTGTTTTCCCTAACAAATTTTGTACATAAACAACTGGCTATGTAATTTAGGCAAACACCATAAAATTTATTTGGAAAGTTTATTTATCCCAGTACTGATACCATACTAAAAATTCTATCAATTTTCTGGAAACTGAGCCTCTAAAACACAACTTTGTCTTGGAAATTAGGGTGAATGCCTATCATATCATTAACATCGGGCTAATTGCAGAAGCCATGACAGCTCATTTCAGCAGGAATAGTCTTGTTCCATCCATGTATCAAGTATTATAAAAAAACAAGGTTCCTGAGGAAACATTTATTGTGTTCTTAGTCGCAATGCTTTAAGCAGACTGCCAGCTATCTTTGCCTACACGGCTTCCTCCAGGGATTTACCGCATTGGATAAAGCGCCATTCAAAATCACATCTTTTTTGTTTTCCTCTTTATACATAAGCTTTAGTTTGAGAATTTAAGGTGTAGGTTATGGAAAGACATGGCCAGTGCATACACAGGTCGAGTCTAACCGTTCCCTCGTGCCACAAGCAGGGATTTCCATACACAAATGGAGTAACAACTACATCTGGATTCCACCCGTTTAGGCCTTCTTGGAATAAAGATCTTGGTGCACAGGAAGCAAACCCCTCTGATACACAGGGTAACTTGTCTGAATAGTCAGCACATTAGGTTAGTAGACCCAGCCACATCCCTGCGAATTGGTTTGCTGACGGGATGATCCCAGGACGTTGGCTATTTACGATGAAGCTATCTGAGATGACTGGAAAGGGTCCCCCTTCTCTGCCAAGTCCCCGCTAACGTGGTATAGCAGCGCAGCCCCCTTCGCCACTCCTGAAGGTACGGTATGCCAGGAGAGCACACTCACGTTTTTTTCATGCAAGTACAGAAGGAGCGACCAAAGAATCCCTGCAAAGCCTTTCACAAGCACGCCACGCTGGGCAGGGGAGAGTGGGCCTCTAAATACAGACATTTTATTTGGGTGTAATCATAATACCGAATTTTCTAGAAACCCTGGGATCTTTAACAGGGGGAACAGCAGAGGGAAGGTAAACCAAAAACTTTTAATTCCCAATTATGAGCTATTTTAATAAAATACAAAAGCTGATGCTTATGCTTTATCATTGTCCTACAGCCAGGTTTTCTTTATGTAACGCTTGAACTCCAGCAGTGAGGCAGGATTAAAAATAAAACCCATCACGAACGCACAAGCTTGTCATAGAAAACCCCAGTTTTGCAATGCGCGTTTAAAGCGGCCACACTAAAAAGACAATAAAACAGCAAAGGAACACAGCTTATGACAAGCCTTACAAGAACAGTTGTATATTTATCAGAGGCCAGCCTTACAAGAACAGTTGTATATTTATCAGAGGCCTTCCCTATACGTAAAAAACCAAATCAAACAAAACAGCAATATCCATCTATGCTGAGGTATGCACTCAGCTTAATCAACACTTTTTATTTTAGCTCATCAGTTTGAATAAAGACCTAAAAGTGTGCTGAATTATTGAGCTTGTTAGTGCTACACAACATATTAGGATAATAATTTGCCGTATTTACAATACTGAATAGGTTCTGATTTTCCTCCCTACTTATCTTAGGATGCGAATGTTGGAAAAGAAATGCAAAGTTTGATAATGTTTTGTTTGCGACTGGAAGTCTAATTTAGAAACATCAGTAACCCGGTTGGTCTAGGGCTAGGTCCGCAGGGGACGCAGGGCACGGCAGGACCCCCGGCAGGCAGCGCCTGGGCGCGTGTCCCAGCCCGGAGCTGGGCACCATCGTTTCCCCTCATGGTACAAGAGAAAAAGAGGGGCATTGAACCAAGACTCCCCACAACAGCGTGGTGCCAAGCTAGGCAAGGGGAACAACCTCAAAACCCCACCTCCCTTTTAAGGCCCAAAAGCCTACGTTAAAATAAAACGGTGATGGGAAACTGGGTTTCAGTGTGGTACCCGACACAGGTACTGAAAGCATCTTTTAATGCCGGCAGGTGGCTCGATCCTTTCTTTTCAAATTGGTAGAAAGGGATAGGTTGGGAAAAGGAAAAAGTGACAGCCTTTCTGCTAGCGAGACCGCTTTTCTGCCCTGAAGTGAGAAGACTCGCCCGTGACAACACAGCCTTCTGCAAAGGCACTGCTCTTGGTCACTTCACAGGAGCCACAGCCACAAGTTACCCAGCAAAAAGGACAAAGCTGGGTCTCAACTTTCACGTAAGAAGTGACCTTTAAACCGTAAGCCCACTCCAAGCTAAAGTTATTTTCTGCCTCATGCTGTGTATTTATCCGAAAATATTTAATGGGAATGCACCACGGGCTGACCTAACACGCAAACACAATCAGCCAGAAAAGGCTACCAGAGGCATGATCCTGGACCACTTCCAGATGCGTTACGAGAAGAGCAGTCAAAGAGATCACATGAAGGCAGGTGAGTAAGCCAGACACCAGAAAATACATAGGTTGCTGCTCAGTTTGGCACCTGGGCATTGCAGCTGCCGAGGGAGCAGGAGTGCCTGGGACCTCGGGAGCAACAGACAAGGAGCCAAAAGGCGTTTTCAAACTATAACCACATTTTCCCCTTCTGATTTCCAAGCAGCGAAGCCTGAGCCCCACTGCTCAGCCGCCCCTCTGCACCCACGGGGACGGAGAGTTGGAGTGGGAAGCCGATTTGTTTACAACTTCAAAGGCACAACACAGTTTTACTGTTATTAACTCCAAAATGAACTGGGTCCCCGTTCCTCACCCAGGTCCACTACCTGATCCTCCTACCAAAAGGAGGTATCTAGCTCCAAAGAACAGAAAGGAGAAGGAAGAGAAACCTCAGGTTGTGCTTCCATTGATGTACGTGCACCCAGAAAGACAGACTAGAGAAGAGACAAGAGTGCTTGGGGAGACTTAAATTACACGGTTTCAGCTCAATGGAATGCAAGTTAACGGCTGGGAAAGAGAGAATCCCTGCTAAGGTCACATGGAAGTTGCATTGCCTTTCTCAACTCTTCTTCTACAGGCACTTCTTGAGCCTCCCCATCCTCAAGGTACAGTTACCCGGCTCCACAGCCAGGCAGCCTCTGATCAGCTCTCAGCACAGGCACAAACTCATCGCAGGCTGACCAACACACCCTGCGTTACCAACCACCCCGAGCCACCCTCGTCTCACCGCCACAACATCATGCGCAGTACCGAGATGAGCCACGTAAAGGATCTACGCAGAGGAGTGCCACGTGAAAGATAAACAAAAAGGCAAGTCATTCTAGCATGCACTGATCTGCGTCACATTTTTGGGTATTAAGCAGCGTGTTCAGGCAAAGCCTGAATCCAGATCCTCACCTAAGATTAGCTGCTATAAACAAATATGCCCTGCCAGGCAATTTAAATCACTCTTTTTGCTGCAGTGACTTACATCAACTGAATCCTGGCCCCGCGTACCAGGGTGTTTATGAAAGAGATCTTGGAGGAAACACAAAAATACAAAATCAGTGCGCTACGCTCATTTGCTATAGGTTATGAAAAACTAAAATTGCATGAAACTGATTCCCAGAACACTGGACACAGTTCAGAAGTACCAGGAAGAACTAGACAGCTCCCTTCGTGATGGCAGGCACGGCGCACATTGGATAAAACAGACGTGCTGTACAGTGTGAGGTGAGAAACTGTAATCTCAGACAGACAGACAATTCCACTACTGCTAGGTACCGACGCTGTGGAAGTCGCTCGTTAATAAGATATAGCCATTTCTCTTGTAGTGCAGACCCTGAAAGTGCTTGCTTTTCAAACAGCTAATAAAGGCAGAGATTTATATCTGTCAGTTTAACTCGCAACCTATCCCTCTCCGTGCTATCGTTATGAAATGCAACAACGCCAGTGAGCAAATGAATATCTTAACTTCGGCATTTCAGACAAATGTTATGTTGAAAATTGTGCATCTTTGGCTGTGAGATTTCTGGAACACTTGAAGCACTCCCAGCAAGTTATTCATAAACTATCTACCACACCATATGTTTGCTGCCTGCCCAGTCTGGGCAGGAAGTGTCCAGTAGGAGCCACAGCTGAAAGGAGGAAGGAGCAGCAGCCAACAGCGTTCCCACAACTCATCTGCATTTGCAAATGCCACGTTGGAGTTGGCAAATGAAGCATTTCAAGCGCGAATAACTGAAGACATTTGTATGTAGTACTAAAACTGACGAGTTTGTTTCCGTTTCATTTTAGTGAAGTTACCTAGGTGCTGGTAAAACAAAGCCACTTCCCCAGGATTATCTTTTTTTAAAAAAAAGATGATTCCTACATGGAAAAAACCTGTTTCTCTCATTTTCATACCCGGCTACTTACAATAACCGTGCTCAAAAATCACAGCAATTATAAACACTTATCCTGTGAACAGTTACAAGCATACTTCGCTAGGCAACGTGGTCCTAGAAGTTTAAAGCACATGCATTAAACATGGTTATAAAGTTTAAAAACACGTACGTACATGTTGTGCATATAAGCACATATGCCTTTCCTTTATGATGCAATTTTACCTTGAAACTGATTTTAGAACCCGTTTATACACATTTCAAAAAGTCTTCTTTTATATATTTATACATTTTACACAGTGTAATGTCTGTATTGTATGTGTGCAGCGAGTGGATCACACACAAAATTGTATGTTTTCCAGTAGCAAAGCAATATAAATAGTCTAAGGCCAGGATAAATCATCACAAAGATGAAACATCATGATCTGGGCTTGCATTTACAGGATATAATTCCCATCTGATGAAACAAGAGTTTCTGAAACGCGTCTCTGTCACTTATCATTAACACCGACCAGACATAACCCCAAGATTATGCTAATAAAGACAACATTCAATTAGCATACAGAGCGCGCTTTAATCAAAAGCCCACACAGTATCCGAAAAGTTTATTTTCCCCTGTTCATTGCTTCTACTTTGCAAAGAAAACATTCCACTTGCACAACATTTCCTTTTAAAAAGCAATGAGTATCCTTCAGTTGATCGGCAGTCGGCAACGTATTCCTGGAGAAAGTGCCGGACCATACTGATGCAGCAAATTTCTCCCTCCACCTACATATCCACCTTCATCCTATCCAATAAGATCATCAATCTAATTAATCTGCACAAGTATTTTAAACATGAAATGCACGTGGGCCACAGGAGGTTTTCTTGGTTGAATCAAAACATTTTCTTAATACCATTCCATTCCAAAGGCCTCCCTACCAGGCGCAGAAAGGCCTCTTTTCCCCTCATCCCCCAGAAGTTCTCTGAGGTGGGAACCCCGGGACGGAGCAGACGGCCAAAGCTTGGGGCTCCCGTTCCAGGAGGGAGGCAGGAGCCAAGAGCGCAGCTGCAAAGCTCAAAGGCAAAAAAAAAAAAAAAAAAAAAAAAAAAAAAAAAA
>VZSC01009430.1:60566-79896 GCA_013398225.1 Steatornis caripensis
AAAAAAAAAAAAAAAAAAAAAAAAAATCAGTACACCCCTCAGCCCCGATCCCAAATGAGGAGTTATCTCCAGAGGGCTACTTTTACAAATTGTCACTTCCAAAGACACTTCAGTTCCCAAAATAACCCATCTACTTTCCCAGAGGACTCTGCTTCCTGCAGCTGTGGCTCGCCCCAGGAAGAAGCCCAACTTTTTCAGCTCTTTGGGAAAAAATTCAACTGTTCAGTCAAGCAGTTGTCTGCGGGCCTTGAACTGGTCCTAAAAACTTCTAAAGCCACCTTGCAAGTGCAGCCAGGCAGTTTTAGAAACCTTCCTAAGCAACATTATCCCCATTTTAACAACACACCGCTCAGATCAGTGTTGAAAATAACATCCAATGTATATGTGGATTAGTCGGTTGTGGCTTCACCCAAACATCGGTTTGTTCTGTTGTTTCACGGTGCAGATTTGAAGAGAGCAATCAGGAGGACTAACGCAGAAGTGATTTAAGTGCTTGGGATTTTAAAGTTCACTAAACACAAAAGTAATTAAAAACTACGCTGTTTCCAGTACCTGATCCAACACATAACCAAGCTGCAGCACAAAACTTGCCTTTTTATCTATGTTTCAAAGTAAACACTTGTGACTGATCCCTGTTTTATCCTCGCCTCCCACATCGCCATATGGCTACGGATGTTTCAAACAGACATTATTCCAATAGCTCATTACTTACCATCTTGTGCTGAAGAAGAAAAGCTACAGACAGTTTTGACAAAAACAGCAATTGCCTAAAAGTGTTCAGTATCACAGTCTTGCGTTGTCTTAGACGTTTTTAGTCTGCTAACAAGGATCAGCGTTAGTGCCACGCGCAGAGAGAGTGAATCAGCACGTCTGCGCCGACTTCACTGCGTCCCCAACAGTTTGCACTAGCAGAGGCTCTAATCCTGCCCAATTTAATACAGAACAGATATTTCTAGTGTGAATTCAGGACACGTCCAGCCTAATTAAAGGCAATATCCTCGCGCTTCAGTACGTTTCACTTTTTCCTTTAAGTATAACACAAAGGTAAGACTCCACATGTTGGCTGGGGCAAATCTCTCACCGTATCGGGACATGGTCCAGAGGGAAGAAAACCTTCCGGTCGTTCACCCGCGGTTCAGCCGTCCCGGCAATCTGCCGACTGCTAAGGGTGACTGACACAGAGCAGCTGAGGAAGGTTTACATGATCCTTAAATGATTCCCCTTGAGCACCAGTGAAAGATCGGGAGTTTTGGAGAAACGATGAGTCCTGGTTCACTTGCTTTTCTTTGGCAGAAGGAAATTCAACGGGGAGCATATTTTGGAGTGAACATGTGGCAGCTCTGAATTTAATGGATTTCCCTGCGTTACACCCCAAGGCTGATCAGACCTTCCTGGCAATGAGGAGAAAACAGATTTTCTTCCTCCAAGGAAGCCGTAGACTGCTGCAAGTCAGAGTTACCATGATTCAACTCCCTGTAGGCTGAGCCACATGAAGCAACCATGCACATACCCTCCCAGATGTGCCTTCCTGTTTAAGCTGAAGTCTTTCATTAACCCCTTGAGCGAACACATTTCACCCTGTAAAACAGAGCTGGTCTGAGAGTCTACACGAGGGCAAATGCACTCTGCCAACAAGCGCTAGCTTTTTAAATTGCGATAACCCAAACCCTTGCAAACACTGTCACGTCAAGCTCAGGACAACGGCAATGGAAGGAGAGTCCCAGGGTACGGGTCTCCTGCCTCACACAGCAAAGACTTCCGTCATGTTGATTTTTAAGGCTGCGTAGATTTTGGAAAGGGAAGAAAAGGCTGTGAGGTAGAAGGAAGAGAGAAGATGAAGTTCACCCTGTCTCATCTTTCGATGAGATTTTACTATTTTACCACTTGGCCATCTGTTTTATAAGCAGATGGGGAACCAACATTAGTTATTAGAAGAAGGAGGCCCTTCAGCTTACAATTAAGCGGTTCTGATTGTATCCTTCCGAGGTGTAAGTACGTACCAAGTCACATGTCCATCCATCATTTTTATAAGTGTCAAGTAAGGCACTTAATTAGCTATGAAGCTTGCTAATGAACATCAGGCCAACTCTCTGCTACTCCACACCAGCTCAGACCACCTTCCCCTTCTGGCCTAGCCTGCCCTGATGTGACCCTGAGTCCTTTTCTGCGAGCAGGCACATGCGCACCAAAGGCCCTACTTCCAACACACATCAAAATCAGCCCTCTGGCAGGCTTTACGAAGAGCTCCTCTAGCAACATCTGGCTGACAAGACAGGCATTTGGCAGGCCACTGCCACGTTATTATTGATGGCAAATGCCTGGATTATAAACATAATGCCCGATACTTGAAATATGCCATTATAACATAATATATATTATATAACGTGCATAAATATAACATTATATATACACACATGTGTGTGTGTGTATGTATACAAACGTGTATAAAATAATAATAATGAAAGTAAGTGCTTGTGTCTTTAAAGGGCAGAAGGCAAGGCAGACAAGAAAATCCGACTGCAGTGACACACAGCCAGTCCAGCCTCAGTGTACAGGGATGGCAACTCAGGCAACCAGACTAGATTCGCTCTTTCCTGCCAGATCAGAATTGGGGTTATTGAGCAAAAGAATAAATGAGGGTCCTTATTTTTAAAGCACTACGGGAGATACCCCAAATAATGCCTTTGAAATCATACAAGGAGGACTTACAACAAATCAAGACATACATGCTTTTGCACCAGAGGTATTTCCCTTGCTAATACCTGGGATTCAAAACGTGTTTTGATCACGACGGGATCAGCCAGGCATTTGACTTCGTAGCACACTAAGCTAGAGCCTGCGCTTAGGTTAGCTGCTCAGTGAAATTAAATATAGAACTTAATCAGAAGTTAACGTCTGACTCCTCAAAAGGTCAGCCTTTTTGTATCCGCAAGTTTTCCAAGTCAATGGCTTCAGAAGGAAAGACTGCATTCTTCTCACATCATCTCTGGCAACACTTTCCATCTGAATTAAGAGTTGATAATGTTTGCTGTATATGGTATGCTAGTCCTGCTTCAGAATAAAAACAATTAGAAGAAATTCCACTCCTCCACTTTCTTCCCTCATAAGGGATTTCACCTGCTTTAGAGAGCAAAGTCTGGGTTTGCTGTAACAATTGATCCAGATAAAGAACAAACTTCCTTTATTTTAGTCATTCAAGAGGTTTAAAGTTTTGCTGTTGTCTGTTTTTCAGGATTAAAGTGACATTTCTCGCTGTGATCTAGCCTAGTTAGGTTCCTGGCGTAGGACACTGCCCAGTCTGTGGGAGCCCTGAGTTCGGGCGGTTCTTCAGTGCGGAGGTCCAGAAGGAAGCATCGCCAGCAGAAGAGACAGGGACACTTGAAAGCATTCCAAGCGAGGAGGGAACCCAAGGAGCTCCCTGTTGCTGCTACAAGGACTAGAGAAACCTTCCCAACTATAGCTAAAATTTCCTGTAGAAAGGGAAGAAAAGCAAAATAATCAAGATCATCTTCAGATAAAGCTCCTGACCTGGTCAAACTGCACTGGGATTTAGGAGGGAAAGAAGTTTTTCAGTAAGCAGCTCTATCCTCACTTCCCCTAGATGGGGGCAGAGCAATGTTATTTCAAGCTCTCCGGCTCAGCCTTAGTCATATGTGTTTAACTTCCTGTTATATTAAGTGACACAACCTATGTTTCTCTGCTACTACACTACAAAGATGGAAAGAAAAGCCGTCTAGAACACCAGCAAACTCCCAGGGGAGTTAGAGGCAGAACTTCATACACTGATGATATGAAATACGTTGGTCAATAAGAGACCTGCGGTCTTTAACATAACTGTTGTTCTTGGACTAGAAACCAGGGGAAACCAACTTCGCTGTGTACCAGATGTACTGTCACTACTTACCTTCGGCTTCCTAAAAGCTCGGAACAGAATGTCTTCGTGCAATTTTGCAACAACATCTGCTTCACAAAGCCAGCGGTCGCAGGGATGCGAGAGCCGGGTCTACAGATCGTAGGAACGTGATTTTGTTTAACAGAAGCCTGAAACAAATTTGAGAATTCCTCTCCCTATCAGAAAGCTTTTCTGAATTTTAAAAAGTTCAAAAGTTCACATGAACTCTGTTTCCAGGAGTTATGTTGCGGTTATAACGCTGACAAATTTTTCATCTGGGAATTAGGCTTTTTTAATTTAATCGGAAACATATAAATACATATTGCATTAAATTATTTTCAGTACAAGCCTAAAAAGAAATGGATAAAGATATTGGGAGCTTGCTTACTCTTTTTTTTAAAAAATAACTAAGAATAAAAAAAAATCCAGCCAGCAGCCAGCTAATAATCTTATAATAACTTCAGCTTTGCATTTTCCAGCGCTGCTTTTCCTCAGTCACACACCAAGCACTTTTATATGGCGCTTTTTGTACTATGAATTTTAATAAAACTAGCAAAAGAATTGGGAAAGAAGCTAATTTTTCTACATGCCTCTGGCAAACCGGAAGAATTCAAGAATAAGTTAAAAGATATCTTTCTACTACTGAAAATTCATTTTCCATAACAAGCCACTGTCATCTTCCTGAGGAGCCTGTAATTCCAAGATAAAGATGAAAAGATGTTGTTTTATCGTAATGACAAGTATCCGCATCCGTATTTATTTTGTGCACCGACATCACCGTACGGTTTGCATTGTCACGGTACATTGAAAAGTAGGAAAACATTTAGCTATTTCAATAACAAGAGAATAAAGGAGAAAGTACCAAAGGGAAATAGCATAGCACAATCAATTCTGAGTATCCCTCGGAAAATATTTGACCCACATAGAGGGAATTGAGGATGTAGTTTGTTTCCTTGCAACTGCTTTTTCCATTTTTCAGCGGCCAGCCCGTGCGTTTTAATCACCGAGGCCCACAGCTTTCTGTATCAGGCACTCACTTTGCTTCAGCTACATGAATGAAATCGGGGTCGAAGCCAGCAAGCGTGGAGGGGGACAACCCCAGAAACGGGGCAACTAGTTTCGGATGTCCCAGGTGCCCAGATCTCACCCTGGGTTTAGTGCTACCGGGCCACTGGTTCAGCAGCCCATGGGCGAACGCCGAGCAGCGTTTTCGAGTACGGGAACGCTGGAGGACAATCTGGAACGTTGTCAAAAACCAAACAACAGCGGCTAACTCCTCCGGTAAATGGCTTAATCACTTTTCTGATAAAATTCAGAGTGGCTGCCTTGAAAATGTCTTACTTGCCTGTTACACCGTTATATACACGTCAGACGGCATTATGTTAGTGGCTCAACTTCTCCCTTGTTTATAAGCTGCGCCGAGGTTCTCTTTTCACCTTCTTGTTTAAATAAAATCCAAATGTGTCAGTATCAGTGCCTCTACCACAGATTAATAGAATCAGCCAAAAGGATAGCTGACATTTTTGTTGCCATAGAAACTGGTCACGATGTTACACAGCTTGCCTAGCTCCCATTTGCCATATATCTAGCCAGCTCCTGAACACGGTCCCCTTTTGTTTCACGAGGAATTACATTAAAATATTAAAACATAATTCCATCTTAGTTCAGTCCCCATTCTGTAGCAAAGAGGATTATAGAATATTAAGATATTTCCTAAGGAAAGTGCAAAGTGACGATAATATTGCCGTGTGGCTTATGTGCATTCCAGATTAAAAGAAAAAGAAAATACAAGTGGAGTAATTCATCCCAGGGCCCTATATCCCAGCTATCCCCCATTCAAGTATCTCCATCAACTTCAAATAAACAGCCTTTTCCTCCCTGAACCTCAAAGCGGACGTACTTCAAATACGATCGTACAAGACAAAAAACAAAAATAGAAAGACATTAGTGAAGATATTTTTTAATACCCCATCAACATTTTTCTGCATAATGCGTAACCTTCTCAGTGCTGCTATCAGGCTCCGTCTCCGCAGAGGCATCGCAGCCTCGAGAGAAAACCACTCACATAGAATTAAGATGTGAAGTTGCAGCACTTAGTGATGCAGCGTGGATGTATATTGTGCCAGAGGGCACTGTACACTCTGAGAAAATGCAAAGCAACTCAAGCAAGAGCAATATCTAAGGACTCCAAACTGTCATGGCCCATTTCTACCTCTCCGAGACATACTAATTCTTGGTATTTTAGAGGAGTCCATTTGCTGAGATGGGGATTATGGTGAGAAACAGATTCCAAGCAGTTTGTTTTCGCCCTCTTTTAACACACGTGAAAATCAGTGGGACAGCTGAAGGAGCTGGACTCCATTGCACTGGGTGCTACGCAAACAGACGGCAGCTCCTGCTCCAAAGGGACTTCTTCCAGCCAGAACAGTAACATCTGGACATCCCTCCGGTCACCCCGAGACATCCAAAAGCACATTCTCGTTAATTTAATTTGCAGGTAAACAACTACATCACTGTCACCACTACCAAAATCTATCCCAGCCACTTCAATAATACCAACACTGAATTCAATCCTTATTTAGGCCACTAAGCACCATTTTGTTTTCATTTGTACTGTTCAGGTAAGTACATGCCACTCGTCACTGTGGCCAGGACCTTCCCGAGCTGCTCCCACGTGCTGTGGTACCAAGCACGACGACAGGTAGGATGGCACAGAAAATCCTCCCCGTTTCCCACGCTTTCAAGCGTGGTCACCAAGAGCCGTTTCTCAGGGGTTCCCATTGCTACAACCATGCGAGAAACTCCTGCAGAATTTCTATTTTACTTCACCCAGGAGCCACTGACAGATGTCACATATTAAGCAAAAATCTTGCCCCAAGCAAAGCACTGGATGCTCAAGTTTACATGTGGCATGCCACGGCCTTTGACTTTAAAGATATGCATGGCTAGCATCAGTCTTTTATTCTCCCTGCAGTTCGTAATTATGCTCCACTTGGGGCACAGTAAGACCGAGCACATGTTGCTGGCGGCTTTCGGGGGTGGCTGCAGAGGGTCCCACAAAGCAGCCCTGCATCTGCTGCGCAATATTCCTGCTCCCTTCCCTGGAAGGAAGCAGAAGAAGCGACCAGAGTTCCTGGCAGGACTGCGGAGGAGCAGAAGAGCTGCAGCAACGTCCCTTTCTACGTCACTCCGAAAAGAAGTTAGCCACAAAGGCCACGTGGCAGCTGGTGCTTACGTGGTTGTGTGGCGTGGAAACAAAGTCAAATTCCTATGAGGTTTGTTGGACTTGCAGCCTCACTGCAGCACTGGAGCTGGTAAGTGGGATGCAAGGACATGTGGGAACCACAGCCTCTTACCACTGCCAAAAAAAAGAGACACGCACAGCCCCTGCGAGAAGCACAGTAAGCCACTCTCCTGCCCGAGTTAACCAAAAAGGCAAAGAGACGCCCTTCCTTTCAAGCAGCCCCTGACAGAGAAACTGTGTCAGTTCAACCCCAATCCAGTCTGGAGTTATTCACATTTTACAACTGTTACTCAATCATGTCTTTCAAAATTCTCCATTCTCATCATTTGTACAGAAAAGGATTAAGAGGGAAGACGGGGAATAACAAGGTTTGTTGAACAACGCAAGCTGCAGAGGAAGCCGCTTGTTGTCTTGAATTTCCTGGGTTTGACGATCAGGTTAATTTTGCACGCCTGGTTGCATCAGCACGTTGAGTTATGCAATGTAGCAAGCTGTCGCACTGTACAAAGCATGACGTATCATCCCATTGATGCATGAAATTAAAAAGATGTGGTTTGCTGGGTCACCCACAGATAAACCAAACTTGATTTTCAGTCAATCTCCTTTTAATTATATTTAAAACCTTGCAAGATGGGGGAAAAACAAAAAAGAAAAGATAGTTCAAATCACTGCTTATCAAGTAATGCTAAATAATTCCAGCCAGCCAATGCTGAAGATAGGTGCAGCAGCATGGGTATTTCCTTGCTGGTTTTGAGACACTGATGAAAAAGTAGTCATGATGCTTGCTTGTCCCATCCCAGTAAGGCAGGCAGGGAGCGGAGCAGCCTTCATGGGGTACCCCAGGAAGGCAGGAGGCTGCTCGAGCTGTGTAAGCTGTGAGTATTTACCCTAAGCCAACCCACAAATGGAGCTGGAGTGCTGGCACCCGTGCTAGAGCGCAGTTTGGGTCCATTTCCTTGCATTGCTGAGGTTCCAAAGACATCAGGAGATCCTCCCCGTGCAGGGCTGGGTCCCTCAGGGCAGGTTGCTCAGGGCTTGGTCCAGCTGGGGTTGGAGTATCTCCAGGGACAGAGACTCCACAACCTGTCTGGGTAATCACCAACTAGCAGAAAGAGCGGAAGAAAATAGTTGCCGGGAATGTGACACTTCCTTCGGGCAGAATGCATCTCAGAAAACTCTGGCATGAGGATCTAGAGGGGAACCACGCGCACCCCAGCGCTGGTCGGATGAGTTCACAATTATCACATTTACGGCTGCTGCCATAGGAGCTTGTTCTTCAAGTATGCCATTTAGCTATCCCGCCCTTTGCCCAAGAAAGCAAGCGTTTAAACACAGTGGGAAGAATACAAGCATAATCTCTTAATTCCAAACATACGTTCTTGTATCAACAGAGATGGCAGCAGGCCAGCACTTGGCAGAGCAAGTCTCATAGAGCTGGGGTGCAGGTACCCTGCGTGAGCAGTCTACGTACCCAGAAAAGGCAACCTGCTCTCAGTCACAGCATAAACCACGGTTGCTCTAAGCCAGAACATGACCTGGCAATTCCGCGGTAAAGACCAGAGCAACTGCAAGAGGTTAAGAAAATTGTTGGACCCTTATGGATAAGCTTACTTGCCTCGTCTCTGGCTTCGGGGAGATTCCTCAAGAAACAAGGACAATCACCCAGCGAGGCTGCAAAGTGTATACCCAGCAAACAGAGAAGATGTGTGCAGGCACCCTGCAAAGACAAGAGCTGGACTTTGAAAACTCTACTGTTGGCTTCCTACGTAGTAGAAACAGGCTGCAGATTTTAAAAATAATTTAGCAAGTGTGCAACTGAAGGAAGGATTGAGACTGGGTTTGGTTTTGGTGGGGTTTTTCCCTCCTTTAAAGAAAGCCGGAGGGGAGGAGCAGGCAAAGGGTCAAAGAGAGCAAAACCGAAGCTTTTCCAGCTCTTTTTGTAGGCAATGTTGGACTTCCCAATACGGACAGCGGCTGGTAGAAGACGCAGTAGATTCATGCATTACCTTCCTCGAATACAAATTATTCCCCCCAGGAATGGAGACAAGAAGTAAAACTTATCTTAAAAAGTTTGTTACCGCGATCATTTTTAAAGACTTTCAGAATCTACTGGGTTTCACTTCAGGGTGAAGGTGGGATGCGAATGGTGCCCAACACCGACGTTGCCATGGCGGCAACTTGTTGCTGGACATAAAAATAAAAATGCTTTCTGTCACTCCGGAAATATAAATGAATAATTGCCAGGGTACAACGAGAGTTTGTTCTGCCACACCGTACTCACGTGATTTGCTAACTAAACCCACACCACTGAGGCCTGCGCTCACAGTGAAAGCGTGGTTGTTCCCTGCGGGTGACACGGACCCTTTGGAACCAGGACAGAGCGAGACCCGTGCATCACTTAAATCCCATTTTAACTTGCTCTTCGGAACTAAGTGGTCTATAGTCCAGGCATTTGCTTCTGCACAGCAGAAATTACGTCTTTGCCATCTATTTTTACGTGTAAGAATGAAGGGTCTTTTTATTTAATCATTAACGTCCTGTTTTGACAGTAACTAAAGCCATTGAGGAGGAAAAGGAAACATGTACGAATAATATTATTAAGTAGCCTTGTCAAAATGACAATACACAATATAGACTGAATACAATAGATATTTTTCCATTCTTATGCAAAGCACTGATCAGACCAGTGCAGGAAAGCAGTGCTTAGCAAAACCATTTCTTGGCACTAACAGTAGGCTGCAATACGTGCACAAAGCTACCTATCGCATGCCTACAAGCCACACACATCCCCGTGAAACCTGAAGTTTGTCCAGAAATGACTTGGAAACCAGGTTACTCAAACATCTAGCTTATATGGCTTACAGCAAACAGAAAAATCAGTTGAAACATATAGCCATACATACATATTTTTTTTTCCCTTCAGCAACTAAATCAGTTCAATCTATAGAAAACATGAGAAATGATGAAGCCTGAAGCACTACGCAGAGTCAAAACTGCAACACCTGAGGTGGCCCCAAGTTCTGAGTCTCTCCAGACTGAAGTTACAGCAGGGTCTGCTCCTCCCCAAACTGGTCCATGACAGAGAGGACACCAGAGCAGCTTGAAGCCACTGCCACTTGCTCCCGCAGTCTGTTAGTTTGGCTTTAATGCCCCCCGAGAGAGGCGGCAAAGATCTTTTCTCCCTGCGTCCTCCTAACAGGTCCTCCACTAATATTCAAGCATTTCCATATCTCAAGTGGAGAACCAGCGGGTTAATGAATATGCAGAAGTCACATCTGCAGCCTAAACATACAGGAATCATTTCCACGAGTCATGTATTTATAGCAAGAAAGTCCTATTATTAGAAACATAATTAGGACCTGAGATTCATATGCACAACTCTAATCTACTTGAATGAAAGAACATGCAAGTACCCCAAAGTAGAATTTATTCTCCTGTATTCACATAAAAATACGGCAGGCCTTTGGCTGGATGCAATTTTCAACAGCAAAAAGGAAGAAGGATCAGGTTTAATGAGCCCAACAGGTAGCTAAAGAAATTAGTTCTGAAAGTCTTGAACTTTGCTGGCAGCAATGAAATTCAGAGAAAAATCATAACGTTTTTTGCCGTAACTGATAATCAAGAAAAATAGATTAATGGCTTTTAGAACAACACAAAGCAATAAAGTATGCAGAAACTCATTAATATATCTATTATGTAAAAGGTCGTGAATCATAAGCTTTTGTATTGTTGGAAAAGAAACACTAAGCAAGAGGTTTGGATTTCAATAAAACACGTAAGTAGCATTTAATACGATGCAAGATATATTATGATAAAGTGTATCCCTGTCTTTCAAGAAATTCCTTTATAATGGAACATTTCTCATTTCAGTCACTTTATCCGAGATAAAAAAAATAATCTATCACATTGAGTACCCACTTTAAGGAAATCTAATAAAATGTTATTTCAAACAATGCTCATTTAGCTGCCTGCTAATGCAAAAGATATGTTTGATATGTTAAATAATGTTTGATATGATAAAAGATATGTTTCACTGCATGTTACACGGCTCGCTTTCCTTCCTTTTTAACTCGGAAGGACATTAAATTTTGCTAATTTTGAATATGGACCTCAAACGGGGTCACTTCACTTCTGCGGTTTCCACACTAATAAATACATTATGAGAGTTTAGAATGAATTACTAGGCTGAGTTTGACTTCTGACTAGGAATCTTATTAAAGCACAGCTTCAGGGAAGGGTTTTTAATGCAGCATAAATTGTTGTGGCAGTTTTCACAGATGGTGCGGCAGCTCCCCCCCTTTTATTTTTTGCTGTCCTGTTTCAGATTAAACACGGGGTACTGAGCACTTTATGCAAAGTGAAGGAACCCAAATCCTTCCCCCGCTATCCTCCATCTCCATGACATGCATCTCGGTGTTTCCACCTTCATGTTTAATGACTTCTCCAACATTGAACTTCATCATGCAATCCCATTATTGAACACCTTATAGATAGAAACGTATTTGTTTTCACCACAACACTGTGCTACCGCGTTCCCAGGAACTCCGGACACTGGAAGCAAGAGAAGCGTGTAGGAGACTGCTTCACCAGAGCCTACCAAGGAGTTCACTTGAGCTGTCTTACAAATCTCCACACGTGTTTGGCTAGGAAAGCATTTGGGAGAAGGAGTCATGGGTTCATCTTAAAACCTTGTACTTTCCACGGCCAAATCTTGTCTAAGTTGATAACTACAGCAGCTTTCACGCTAATTGGTGACATTTCCTTTGGGAGATCACCGTTGGTTGTATATTAGTGTCAGCGCATGTAAACCGGCTTGTTTTTATTCTTGTGCCGTCTGTCAGCAATAACGAAGGTGGGAATTGCCAGGGCTGTCACTGGATTTGCTTTTGTTTTCTCTACAAGTGGTTATTAAACCCGTCTTTTCTGTGACACTCCTAACACCTTTGCCTGTGAATTTGTTAAGCTATCACTAGAATAACCACGGCAAAATTAAACGGCACAGCTGAGGAGCAGGGGAACGGTTTGGCGACAACCACACCTGCTTTCTTAGGGACACCACACCACCCCAGGGAGGTAACGCAAAGCAAAAGCAGCAGCAAAAAAAGCAGTAGTCTGGAAAGAAACTCCCCACACTGATCCCTAATGCCAACGACATGATGAACACACATTCTCCTTAGAAAATGCATGATATGAGACCTAACGCATACAAAACGGAGAATGAACTGGGACTTGGAAAAAAGCAGAGCTGAAAGCAGAGCTGTACAGACTACAAAGAGACAAAGCAACTTTAATCCTTACTTTCAGGACTGATCTTCAACTCCCAACTTTCCCCACCAACGCAGCTAAGCACATCCAACTCACCCCCAGTCCCAGCCCTAACTGCAGGGGTGAGAAAGTTATTTAATGTGTCAGTGATTCCGCTCTTAAACCCAGAAAGTAGCTGAACTGCTGCTCACACAAGTACTTCTGTCACAGAGCTGATTCATGCAAGTCTGCATGCAAATACTTCCACAATTCCCCCAGTTCAACAGATCTACACACCCGACCTCGGTTTACAGGACATTTGTATTTCTATGTAATCATACACCAAGAAAGTACATAACTTAAAAAAAGTACCTTTTTACATCGCAGAGTTGCTCCCGCTCTCATCATCCAAACTACTTAATTTAGTCCAAAAGGAACTAAAACCACCGATCACCCCTCCACGTATTTCATGGCAACAGCTCAGTTTTTCTTCTGCCTCACATATCCCGAAGCAAGCTGCTCGCAGCCAGCGTTCGCAGGGGGAGCTGGGAAAGCCCCTCCTCTTCAGATGAGGCCCTTGGTCCCAGCTGAGCTCCCCCCGGAAGGGTCAGGGGGTGCCCAGGCGGGGCTGAGGGCTTGCAGCACCCATAAGCCCCACCAAACAAACAAGGCTGATTTTCAACCCCCACAACGCATCGGCGGGGCCGGTGGTTATTACATGCACATGGCTCGGTGGCTTTGCTTGCAGGTGATGCATGATTGCTATCACCTGTACCCTTAGCCAAACCATTCACTGTTACCACTTCAACTAACAATCAATCTCCAGAGCTACGATTCCTTTGGTGGTCAGGAAAACGGGATTGTTCCTTCTTTGTAACTCAGTGTGATGTCTGAATTCTCCTGAAGATCTTTGACTAGCTGGGATCCCAGANTGCATGATTGCTATCACCCGTACCCTTAGCCAAACCATTCAGTGTTACCACTTCAACTAACAATCAATCTCCAGAGCTACGATTCCTTTGGTGGTCAGGAAAACGGGATTGTTCCTTCTTTGTAACTCAGTGTGATGTCTGAATTCTCCTGAAGATCTTTGACTAGCTGGGATCCCAGAGAAACCTCACTTTCTAGTTGGCTGCACAGAGCCAGCAATGTTTGTTTCTTGGAGAACAAGACTAGTCCCTGGTCCTGTCCCCGTGCAGAGCCTGAAGCAGACGCGCATCCATGGACCAGCCCTGCCCTGACCCATCCCCTGCCATGACTGAACATTACGACCAAGGGCATCTTGGAAAACGCATCTCACTGACTGCATTCATGGCGTTTTTACACGCGTTCGGGTGCAGGCCGCTTCCGTGCCAGGGGGTGAGCTGAAGGAGTGACATCTACACTTGACATTCAGGAGAGGGAAGACTGATAATTCCTGTATCCCTGCACGGAATCACCCCTCAGCTCCAAACCAGCACCTAGGAAAGCCGAGCCTCTGCCCTGAGCAGCTTCCCCCTGCCCAGAGACCTGCTCCTCCGGCTGGTCTGGAGAGCCCGGCTGAGCCAGGGCCACTAAAACCTGCGCGGATACCTTCACGCTGCATCACTTTGTGACAGGCCTTTCTCACAAGCTGCAGTAAAAGGATGTTTTTGTGGAAAGACTGAGAATGTTAACAAAGATTCAATCAACAGTTTAGCCTGATGCAGCCTCAGAAGGGCTCAGAAGACCACTGCATACCAACAATGCAAGTTGACTTGAGACAACAACCTGGTAACATCTTCCATGATTCAAACAGGGCTGAATAATTTCAGCGATAATAATTTATTCAATGACTTCAGCCTCTTCACTGTCCATAAATTGCCTTTTAACGCGTTACAATGTTCCTAGATTTACTGTGCCTTTTGATTCATTTGCTGCTTTTTTTCAGCCTGAAAATTCGTCTCAAGTAATTCAGCGCAGTCAAGCTACACTAATGAGCTTTGTAGCCAAACAACTCACGTGGTCCTGTTTTGGTTCTCCGAAGGCTAAATTGTTAACACTAAAAAGCAAAAGGAAACTGAGTTTCTCCCCGGTCACTGAAAAATTAACTTTCTGCAAGTCCCAAGCCGGGCTGCTGGCTGCCAGCCTCAGCAGCTCCATCTGGCTCCCTTCCTCCCTCCGACGAGGACCGGGATGACCCAGCAGCCGCGCGCCGCACAGTCCTGCTGTCGCCCACGTAATGTAGCTTTGTGGGGGCCACACTGGAAACATCTTCAAGACAGATTTCCACAATCATCTCATATAAACTCCTGCACTGAATTTTGCCGAAAGACACGTGGTAACTCCTGCACTAAGCCTGACTTCTGACTGCACGTTATCTAGAAGGTTGTCCAACCTCAGTATTGACATTTAAAACAGACGGAGACTCCAACAAACCTGCACGGAAACTGCTCAACTGGTAACTGCCTTTTTAGCTACAAAGGCATATGTAACCCAGCCTGGTGATACCAGGGGGAAAAAAAAAATAAAATCAACACAGAATCTATAGGAAGCAGAATAAAAATATTATTTCCAACCATGTGGTGCCCGAAAAACGTTTTTTCCCCCGAAGGATTTCTAACATGGATATTTAAGGTAAGGACTTCAAACTTATATGCAAGGGTCTAAGTACCTATTCCATCTTTCCAGGAAGCTCAACACTCAGAGCTCATAACACCAAAAGCCGGCTGGTGTTCTCATTGCAGGTTCATCTGTCTTCTTCAGCTGCTGCACCGGGAGAAGCTGCACTTGGGGCTGCACAGGAGGAGCCACTGCTGGCTCAGTGACCTGCCAAGGCATTTGGACTGTTACTATCCCTCCACGTGAATTCCTGGAGGGCACAAACCACATGATGTGCCGCTCGTCCCTTAGGCTGCTACTCTGGCATCTCTATATAAACGTGGTATTGCAAGGTCCTTGAGGGACGCAAGTCATTAACGGAAACCTGAAGGCTCCTAAGAGCAAATTAATAGACATACGTATTTTACGTATTCATCAAGAAAGGGAAATATGCACGCGTAGCCATGTATACATCTTCTGCTGGAAGCAGGAGACAAATATTACTAGTGGAGGCTCAGATCCAGGCATGCCTCCACATTTTTCATCCTGTCAGACACACAGCGCTGTAACACCTTCGACGGTGCAAGGCCCACAGAGAATCCAGCATGGATTTCAGGTGCGACCAAGCCAGCACGGCCTTCAATGAGGAAGAGCAGCAGCAGAGTTTGCTCTGCGTCCTTCTGACATCACGTAGAATCAGAGTGAGACCCCCTGCACTAAAGCCACGCGACCAGCAGCGATTGCTGCGACTACATGGAAACGACCACTTGACAAGCGGCAGGATTTTCCCAGACAGCTCAGTTTGGGCCAGCAAACTAATTGCAGGCAGAACGCTGAACTGCAATCAATAATATCGGCTACTATCTGTTATCAAGCTGCGGATGGGCAGATGGCACAGACGTAGAGATGATGGCTTTTAAGTAGCCTGAGAAAGGCTCTTGCCCTTGAACATGCGGATGCTGATGATGGTTTATCCTCAGCATCTTCATAATTTCTTGGTTCGCAGATCTTAAGGTCACTCCCTGACCGGTGAAACTCCAATTGTATTTCAGTACTGAGGAGCAGGTTCACACTAAGTTTATTTTATCAATAGGCTCTGTGAAATATGTGTTCTATCGGGAGTACTGTAGGTAGTCCATGAGTCGGCTGTCTCAGCTCCAGGAACATTCAGCAGGCTCTCTGCTGGGACAGCCTCTCTCACAGCTTCTGTACCTACACTTCTGTGTGCGTACTTCTGTCAGCACAGAGCTACGCTTGATTCAGTAACCATAACGCACGTTTATACCTAGAAATCGTCTGTCTATTATACAGCGATTCCCTACAGTGCCATCTAACCTGCAATCTTGCCCCATACTGAGGCAGGAAGGAGGCAGTGAGTCTGCGTGGTCTAGACCCTGGTGAGCTGGATCCAGTCAGACCCATTTTGGTAAGAAAAACAGAAAACATCACATCACTGAAGCTTTCAGGAACCTCTTCCTCCTAGCCTCTATTCAGATCATCTCTACTAGACCTGCTCTATTAAAAAGGCATTCAAGAAGAGAGGAAACCTTGATCATGATGTTGTGCTTTGAAGGATGAGAACCACAGAACTGTAGTTCCTAGAGAAGGGAAGAGAACGAGGTCACTGCGATGGAAGAATCGTTCTTCAAAAATGAGACCTCCAGTGCTCCAGTACTTACTGTGGGTCGGCGATAATTCCATTTTGACTGAGACACCAAATTCCTCGACATGGGACATCGCACCTTGGCACTGAGAAGAACAGATACGTCTGCCCTCATACAACAGCTTTATCCCCGACAAAGCGATCCTGAGTAATCACCACAACTTCTTCCTACAGAAATATTTTGTTTTCCCATATGGGTCTTTTGTAGGTTTTGTGTTCTTCGAAAGCAGCCCACCCTCCTGCTCTGTGACTTGTTGCCTCTCGCACATACAGAGACTTTACGCCATGGTTTTAATTTGCATTCCTCAATGAATGTATGATTAGCAATTGCATTTATAATTAGTAGTTTCGTCATTTGAAGTTCAGCAGTTTTGCAGCCAATTATTGAATACAAAGCTGTTTATTATTTTCAATATATTATTACTTTATTATGGCTCATTGCTTTAAAATACTTAGTTTAATCCTTCGCAGGTCCTTAAACACAAATATGGCAGCTATTAGCAACCTCTTCAGTCAGGCATAAAATTGTACCCACAGGCCTCATAAACAACGGAGTGCTTTGGAGAGATTAAATCAGTGTATACAGCTGCGAGGGAGGCCATTAGGAAATACATTCTCATTCTGCCTTAGTGTTGTTTTGTTTTGCCACTGCGCTCTTGTCAAATCTATCAACTACCTGTCTCTCCTCTCCATAAATAAGAGATGTCATCTCACCAGGTCCATCCATCAGAAACATTCCAGTCAACATACAATTACATCCTGCAGTCTCCCGCTAATATACTAATTTCTATCATTTGTATCTCAAACAGGACAAGCCGAATGGCGAAGAGCGGAGCTGTGCAAAGGCCAGAACGATCGATCTCTACAACCAGGACAACTGCCGCAGCTCTTAGCAAAGTTTGCATTCGCTGCAGTATAAACATGGAACGGTTGACATTCCTGCGGCACATTCTTCACGTCCGAACTCGGGAAAAATTCATTCAGACTAAGCCTGCGATGCTCCCCTTAGCGTGGCAATGCCCCTTAAAACACGGGCAAAAGACGGCCTTGTGACGTGAAAAGTGTTTGCAGCCTCTTTGAGCGCAGGGAAGATACCCGGTTTTGCACGTGCATCTTCGCAGCACCCCTCCAGCTGCTTTCCCTCTCACCCTCTGCAAAAAAATGACGTGCTGAAAGCTGGGCAAGCCAACGACGTCAGAGTTCAATATTTGTTCTGCTCCAGTAGCGCCTTGTAGAATTCTCCTCCCTGTCCCATCCATGAGATTATTTTCCCTAAACCTGTAATCCCCTTGAAATCATCAGGTGAGCCATTTTTCCATTATATTCCTTACCCAAGAGTGCCAAGAGCTCCCTGCAGAGCCAAAGGTAAGTGCGCTATTTGCTAAAGGACAGAGCAATCTCAAATGAGGAGGAACTTGTATGGGAAGTAAAAAATACGACACAATTATCATGTAAATTATAGTGGCTGTTTTAAATCCCCTGCCAGCAAGACATGAGGTTATAACACATGTTTCTGAGGCAAAGGGAGAATTGCTTTCTTGCCTGGAGACAAGAGAGTAATACTAGAAGAATAACAAAAAAAACCCCAAACAACAAAGCAAATCCGTATCTTTCATGTAATAAACATTGGCACTACTTGACTACTTCCCATGTAGTGCTTTCTGTATTCATATGCAGAGTTGCAGATCCTATGGTGCAACATTTTTTGTGAGCAACTAAGGTAGCAAAAACAGCAAAGAAAAACTTCTGCAAAATACCAAAAAAAAAAAAAAAGCACAACGTCCTTATGCTGTTTCAAGCCTGATCAGGCCATCTTATGCAGCTTCTCTTCTCCTGCCTGCTCTGAAACAATGCTGTAAATGAGAGAATAAATGTTTAAATAAATAATAGTCTCAAAAGTCCTTTGAAGTTAAAATTATTATTGTTGTTACTCTCTTTCCCATATCTGATGCACGGGAAGTGACGCTTGCCGGCATTTTTCTCCCAATTGCCACGCCTGCTCCCTGGTGGGACCCGCAGCTCTGTACCACGCACCGCATTCCTCTTGCTGGACTTGCTCGGATTATCTCCTAGGATGTAAGAGAGGAACACAACGGCTTTCGCAGCTCTTATCTCATCTCTTGCCCTGTTTTGCTTCCTTCACCTTTGCCTCATTTACTCTGGTAAACATTGCATTTAGCCACCCTTGCTCTAATCACTTGACATCAGATCTAACAGCCGTCTATCCTTAAAGTAATTTTCTCTTCACAAGCTGACCACATGGTATCAGCCAGGTCTAGTTGGCCATAACCAGCTTCTCCTTCTAATTACGCACCTTGTCCGCAGCAGAGGGAATTGGTTTGAATACGCTTTATACATAATCCATACTTACAGCTAAAAATAAATTCCACATATTAAAATATCATCAACCACTTCATCAGTTGTAGAGCACGTGATACATTCCATGTTGGCTCCCATTCAGAAGAGCCTGAAGAAAATTAGACTCATGGCTCAGAATCAGATGCCAACCAACTCCCAAAGCTCAACATCTATCCGTAGGTCGTTAAGGGGCTAGAGGGAGGATGCTGATTCAAATTTCTTAAAGCCAGCCTTAAAGTTTGGGGTCTGCCTGTGCAGGACACAGAGCCCACAAAATACCCCTTTCCAGATCCTTTGATCTGGAACTTGTAGAGCTACAGTTTGGGTTCATAATATATCTTTAAGCTTGCTTTTTTTTTTTTTTTTTTTT
>VZSC01009430.1:80040-148790 GCA_013398225.1 Steatornis caripensis
TTTTTTTTTTTTTTTTTTTGTAAGATACAAAACTGCAGTGAAAAAGACTGCTGTAACTTTGGTCTGTCCCAGTCTAATTTTGCTCACTTCAGACCAACTTAAATCCTTCCTAGCTTTTTTGTTGTTGTTCTCTCACCTTTATCCTACGTACTCGCTTAAATCAAACACAGTTATGCTTCACCTTGTCGGTCCAACAGTCTCTACTGAGAAATGTGAACCAAGGTTGATGTTACCCAGAGAGATCTCCCACAGGATGTCATCAGGAGGTGAAAACAAGTCAACAAGTATTCAACAGTACTAAACAGGTACTCAAGTCAACAATACTTCGCAGTGATCCCGTACTCGTTCCTCCATTTGCAGACAGTATNAAGGTTGATGTTACCCAGAGAGATTTCCCACAGGATGTCATCAGGAGGTGAAAACAAGTCAACAAGTATTCAACAGTACTAAACAGGTACTCAAGTCAACAATACTTCGCAGTGATCCCGTACTCGTTCCTCCATTTGCAGACAGTATTACTGTGGGTTGTCACTAAATGATGAAGCGGTAAGAAGGCAGGGACAAAACAGTCATAAAACTGCGTTTTCTACGTGAAAGATAGTCAGAAGGAATAAGTCTTCAGATCTTATGCAGATAAACTAATGCTATGTCTCCAGCAGAGATGCTGAGTCAGAACCTACTGCCTGTTCTTATGGGTGCTATGGTTTTATGAATACAATATAGAAAAACACACTATTGCTTCAGATGAGCCTTCCACCTCTCCCAAAATAACTTCTTCTGCTCCAAAGATGCCACCACCCTGCTTGGCAAGTTCATGTGTAGGAACTGAAAATGTATTAATCAGCATCATCAAAGGACGTTGCACCGCAACGAAGGAAGGAGGGAATCCCATTCCACGAGTCAATTAACTTTATGCAATTTAAATGGACTTTGCATCGATAATGTTTGGCCAGAGCCAGCATACTCCCCATCACAAACAACTAGGACTGTTTGCTAAGACACACAGCACCCAAGCAAGACACTTCTCAGAAAACAGTATGATGTGGAAGTTAAAGACTTTGGGCTGTGTTTCTTCGAAACGGCAACAGCTCAGCTTCTCTGGAAGAAATGCAAGATTTCAAACGAAAGGTAATTTAGACGTATTTTGCTAGTGGTTCTGCTTATACGAACTCAGATGTGCTGAATGCAGCACACCACACGCCGCAACGGGTACAAACACGTACCTTCTGTAATACTGCATTTCTTGCTAATGCACTGGCAGGTCATTTTCTCCTTTTCTTTTTTTTTTCTTTTTTTTTTTTTTTCCAAAAGCTATTAATGATTTGTGTATTTATTTTAGAAAGCTTGGGCAATAGGTCTTCCCTTGTACCTAAGAAATAAAATCAGTATCTCTAAATCTACATGCCGGGCAGGTCTCATATGGCCATGATATACACGTTGGGCTGCAGGACGGAGCGAGGAATGAAAAAACAACACCCAGAACAGACACACACAAAAAACTACTGATTTATGAATGCAACACTTGGAAAGTGTTGAGCATGCAAATCAAAGCTGCCTCGGAGCAAGTTCATTTTATAGCACCCACATTTGTATGGCAGGTTAATCACACTGATGCTGACACAGCAACATCGGGGTAACTTTAATAAAGGTTTTGGGCTTCCTTTTTTTTTTAAAGGTATAGTTTCAACTCGTTTAGGTCTAAAATTCAGATTTCTGAGAGTTTTAAAAGTTAAAGAAATGGTCAGAAATAAGTGATCAAAATGAGAAAAAAATTCTAGATGTACTATTTCTCTGCATTGCTGAATTGCCAAGTCACTGCAGCAGGGCATTAACGGATGAGGAATGGGATGTGAAATCAGTGAATTAAGTAATCAGACTTAAACAGGAAACAGCACAAGTGGTAAAAAACAAAATCATCTTGTAATATTCTTCTGGCATTAGTAATGCAAGATGGTGCATAAAGAGGTAAGGATGTTCCCTACGTTGGTGCTTCATCTCTTTTTATGTATCTTGCAGTATTTTTGTACCATGACACGTTTTGGTTAGTGTCTGCTCAGCGTCTCCTTGGTGGAGTATAAGGATTACACCAGTAATACACATTTTCTCTGCTTTACTCCCTATTTTCCACACAATTGTCTCCAAGCTATACCGTGGCAAAAAAGCGCACCTACTGACTGTGGCCAACACATTAAAGGTACAGGTTGCTTGGACATAGACAAGCAAGAAGGTGTTCAGCAACAGAGCGTTGATCACTGGCGTTGCATAAACAAACTGGTCGGATCAAACCCTTCCCAGTCACCTACAAGGTACTGTAACTGCACAGAGTTATGAAGAAAAAATCACGATTAATAAAGTACATGAGCAGGCACACACATACCAGTCAGGGCGAAAATCCTGGCCCTGGACATCTGCTGTCCAAAAGCAGCAATGTCACACAGCTGAGCTGAAGGAACTGCTCCAAGAACCACAACAATCAGCTCGTCTTCCAACTATTACTGGAAGGCATCACCACTAAAGCACACACAGACAACCCAGTACGACTCCCAGAGACTGAAAATTAGTTTGCGACATATTTTGGAAAGATGTAGCACATACATACAAGAAACGCGTCTTATCTGAGATGTTAAAGACAGGCCTCTTTCTTCTAAGGCAGTGAGTGCGATCATGGGATGTGGCACCAGAACAGCAACAGCTGCGAAGTGTTGGAGCTCATGGGAAGCTTCCGACTCAGATTTCCAGTCACTGAAACCTCATCACATATATGTTTACCCCAATTAGGTCAGGTTAAGATCCCCAGCTGCTGCTTTTTCTTAGTCTCTGCTAATTTAGGTCCTCAATACACCTGCAACCTCATTTTCTTTAAAATATTGGTGAAAAAAAACCTTGACAGAGGACAATCGTCATTGTCATTCTACAGGCAAGAAAAACACTTGAGGACGCGAAGGCAGTAGCTGTTGGTGCAGAGGTGGTGTGAAGCTCGTCTCGTCCTTCACACTTGCCAACACACTGATCTTGACTTCTACAGTAATGTATACTGAATGCGTGATTTTGTCCGGTTTTGGTCCTATGGTATCTATGTTACGATTTCAAGAGAGGAAATGAGATACACAGGCACAGCATGTGATGACACATGATTCACCAGTTCAGGCCAATATACGATGGTAGACGTGCTGGGAAACTTCAGGTGACAACGGTTTAGTTACTACACCCACAGCCACCAATTACAGTTTCTTCATCGTATTCTCACCGCTCTATCTACATCAGCAAGTAATTTCACACAGCAGAAGTAAATCATTAGAGTCAATCCGGTACTGAGGCTTCTATGTCTACACTACATGTAATTCAGGCATTCACTGGGGACTAGATTTAATCTGCTCCCCTCAACCAAACGTGCCCACCATGCGTGTGGTTCAAAACTTATCACTGTTTCAGACCTTTTATCTCCATTAGAGGTTGGGATGCATTGCCTAGGGCAGTTTGTGCACAGCAAAACCGAGCTGTGAATTGAATCAGCACACCATCAGTGGGGACAATGAGAGGACTGGCTTCACAGCCATACTACTGCTCTGAATCAAAACCGAAACGTAGGTGTGGTTGTATTACCTACACTTCAGCTAGCAAATCTATGGTGAATAAATTCACCGGCTTTCACTGACTCACTGCGATAGATGTTATGTTTCATTAAGGCAGCTACCCCAACCATCCATTCACGTTGAAGATACACAAACTGTATAAATTGAAAGTGAAGACCCTGAAAAATGCTAGAAACAAGCCCGATGGACGGTATTACATAACTTTGTATTGTACACAGAACTTACGCTTTAAACGAGGGGAAAATTAAACTACTGAAGCCATTCCTTGCTATTTGCTGTAAAGCCACAGGTTAGACAACCAGAGCAAGATCTCAGTTGTAGCAGCTACTTTTGTTTTAGTTGCTTTGCACCATACATAAGAGGTTTTTCTTTTGCATCAGACGCAGACATTCTATAGAACAATCTTATTATCTAGGCTACAGGCCTCGCCAAGATTTCTTTTTAATAAAACCTATCTCTTTCAATTAACTTGATTGGATGTGTTAACGTTTTGGGACTTGATTAATAATCCTGGGAGACAGTTGTGCAAAGGTCCAGAGGCACTAAAATGTCCATGCAAATAGGGAATGATGGAGGAATTGTAAATGCAATTTATAACACTCAGCAGAGTGGCAAGCCCAGAGCTGCCGCTCTGCTCAGCTGCAAAAAACAAACAACCCATATGCCATAAGTATAAACTATCTGGTAGCTCAATCTATCATTTCTTTCATGCAACTGAACAAGTAAGAGAATTAACAGTGTAATATCTTACTGAAAAAGTGCTTTTATCCTTTGGCTTTAATTAGAGATTTATCAGAAGTAAAGCTCCAACTATAAGCACACTGAAATACAGATTTACAATCCTTTCCATTTATCCTGCTTTCCAAATAACGTTGGAGTTACCTGGCGGAGAATTCGCACACCAAATACGGCACAGGCTTCGGTAAGCAATGATTCCTCTCCTGTGCCGTAAGACAGAACAGGCGCTTGATCAAAACAACCTACAGCGTCGACGCCTTGCGTGAGCTCAGGTCTGAACGACAATTTCTGCATCTGCTCCTTGTCTCATTTTCAGAGCAGGAAAATTTTCAGAAAAACGACTTTCAGACACTTATTTCTTAATCACTGTACACTTGGACCTGCTCCTGACGACACACACAGAACAAACAGCCAACAGACCAGGCCAGGGATGGAGGGTTGGCTGCTGTCTATTCATCCTCAGGCTTCAACACAATTTGCCAAAGCCACTGCAACCCCAGTGGCTCCTCGTTTTTGCGTTTTGCAAACCAACGCATCTTTTCGTACTTGAAGATCTAAGACTTAGACGAGGAAGAGACAAGAAAAAGTTATGTTAGGACCAGTGCTGGGTCTTTTTGGAGAGACTCTTCTTACCTTAACTAGCGAACTATTACAACTTCCCCTTCATTTCCCAGCTTGATGGGTTTGGCGAATATAAATTAACCCAGTGGCCAGATAGGCTCAATACAGCTACAGCATTTCAGTGCACCAACACCCTCAGCAGACAGCCACATTTTCATCTTCAGTCGTATCTCCAACTCCCATTGTGTATCATGGTCATAATCTTACAGATCAAGTGATAAAATATTCACAATGAGAAGGCTGATAAACTTACTCCCCAGTGCCCACATACATCTTCTGCGCAGCAAATCCTTTCTGGCTTAAATTCCGCACGTTAAACCTTAATTACTGCTGTCTGACAAAGTGAGAAATTGGACAGGAAATACAATTCTGAAAAGCATCAAAGTGACAGAGGTGAATAACAACCATTTTCAAAAGCAACTTTAGGCAATATCTCAAATAAAACAGTTCATAAATTGTTTCTCTTGAGCTGGAGCTCATGCTGCTGGTTGAACAAGGCGCAGGCACTTAAAAGCGACGAGGACTGGGGCGCACTGTGACAGCAGGATGTCACTCATGACTAAGGTGTGACAAGAAGCATAGACCATGCCAGGCAATGCCATCAGAAGCCAGGCAACCCATAAGCCATCTTGACAAATGCATCTCAGATTATTTGCTAATCCAAGGCACAAACTCCTCACCAAGCTGGTTAAGTCCCTTGAAGAGCCCAGTGACACCGTAAGCTCCGCAGAAACGGGAGCTCCGTGTGAATTCTTGTTACATCTATGCTCTGCTTCAGAAAGCTGGTAATTCCGCAGCTGGGCTGCAGCAAAACTGTACAGCTGCTGGAAAAGTTACCTTGGGAGAGTTATCAACCTGCCTACTGCCTAACCCAAGACATACCCACGAGCTTCTCCCCGTTCCCCCAGCGAGCAGAAGGCAGCAATGCCCCCAGGCTCCTCACCGTGCCACATGCCCGCCACAAGCAAACCGCCTTTTGCCATTTCCTTCCTCACCTGTATTCCCACCTCGTGGGTCCCTGGACCAGTAGCAAGACAGACCTGACCTACACCCATCCATGAGACATAAAGAGCCGACAAAATTCCTCTTCTGCCTGCTTCTCTTTTACACTCTCTGGCTGAATAAAGGGTGCTGCGAAGCCCCATGACACCAGGCACTAAAGGCGGTGGCTGCTGGACTTCACTCGCAGAACGGAGCTGCCCTTCCAGCAGCAGACACAGGGGATTTCACACTAAAGTTTATTTTCTTTCCCCATTCCAGTTTGCATTGCCTGCAGTTGTGACTGGGGGGATATTAAACAAACCGCTCAGGGAATAATTTTTAGCAGTCAGGGAAGTCCTTTTTCCTCCTACAAAAAAGCAGCTGAAATGCTGCTGGGTTTTTTACTTACTCCAGCTCACTGTAGGCAGACAGCACGCGTGGAAAACTGTAACCTAACAAAGATGCCGTGGGACAGAACTGAAACAGAGGTATAAAGGCCGGCTTACAACTTTTCTTATTTTTCTCCCTCAATCTTCCGCAGTAACTGCCTAAACCCCCGTCTTGCACCTCGAAATCAAACCCACGAAGTAACACAACCCTTGCTTCCCCCAAAAGCCACCTACACAAGCAGAACAAAATCTAAGGGGGTCCTTTCTTTCACAACCCCGTCCTTTGGAGAAAGCTAAAGGAAGACTCATTACCTGTATGTCGAAAGGCAGAATTTACCTACCGTAATTGCACAAGACTGTATCTTCACTGATGACAATACACAGTATATAATGCTCCAGTGGACTGAGATGAATTGAACTCTCCCTTGGTAACAGGCCCTTAACTAGGGTCATTAATCACCTAAGTATCCCGAGCACATCGACTGCCGAGAGGGGACTTTTTGACAGAAAGAAATCCAACTCCTACTGCCAACGGGGCAAAGCGAGGGAGGAAAAAACCTCTTGATAAAAAAGAGGGCTTTCCCCTCAGGAAGCCAGCAGGAGCCGCAGCCTCAGAAATAGACCTTATAATTGAATGTTTTCACTCTGATTTAGAAGAGTGCTTCTCTTCCCTATACTCACAAGCTTGGTTTAGATCGCACAACTGGCCTACAACTATTGGCCATCACGTCTTCTCCTTCCTCACAGAAGGCAAGGCTACGCTGACCAGAAAAATACACGGCGAAAATGCCAAAAGCCCAGGGAAGAAAGGAACCTTGGGAAATTCAGAATGCGATTGTTTGAAATTAGACAATAAGAGATTGGTTAAAACATCACTTTTGAAGGGAAAATTATTTTCAATGAATTTATCAAAGAGTTTTGGAAAGAATAATCACTTAATACTGACTTTTATACAATGGTTATCTCTGATTTCAAGTTGCTTACCATTTAGACACACATACAAATTCTTATTAAAATAGCTTGAAAGGAAATCTTTCAATCAGGTGACTTCCCTCTTTCTAAAATGTTAGCTTCCTTTTCCTTTCAGAAAAGATTCCAGGCTTCAGCTTTTTCATCACCTGGTAACATTTTTTAAATTCCTACTTTTTTCCTGTGGTTGGAAAAAATGACTTCTTATCTCACCAAGATCTTACAATTTTCTAATTTTAAAATTTTACAATGTAGATTTCCCCACTGTAAAAAGCCACATACTGTGCTTCACTTAAGGCAGGTCTAGGCACTCTCACCACGTATAAGCACACCACTACTCCAGAACATGCCACTGTTTTAGCAAAAAAGATCTCACAGCGGAAAGCAGGGAAACAGCCTGAATAACAGGCGTCGGCAGCAAGGTAGGGGTGATGGTCGCAGGTATACGTTTACAACCACATCGATGGCAATTATTTCGTAATGCTAGACCTGACCTTAGTCAATTCAGAGAGTAATTTGGGAGTTGTTCTGTACTTTTAGAGCCTAAGACAGAGGTAAAGTACTTCAGCCTCTTAGGTGAGGACTTCAGTTGTTTGTACCTTCAGCTCTCACGCCAGCAATACAACGTACTCACAAATGAAACCACAGGCCCAGAGCAAGCTAGAGGAGAGCACGGCAGCAGATCCGCTGGGCACGCAACCTGCAGGAAGACCTCTGCCATCCGCTCTGACACGTCCCGTGACACACCGAATCCCATCCAAGGTCTCCCTCTCAGCTTCAGAGCACTCAACGGCCAAAGCTCAGTTCAACGTCTGCTAGCTACAACCTCAACGATTTGATGGAAACCGTGTCTGTCAGAAGGATGTCACCAAAGCACAGAGACATTCAGAGAGTCGGTCAGGCAGGAAAAGGCGTTCTTGTGTGCACAACTGGCGCGACTTCTTGTTCTGCTGGAAACCCTCAGCATCACAGCACGAGGTACAACCCTGTGATGAACAGCACAGGCTAAAGCATGTTCTCCACAAATTTGGTCATCAGCAAACGATGCTGAAAGAATCATAGAATCATAGAATGGTAGGGGTTGGAAGGGACCTCTAGAGATCATCTAGTCCAACCCCCAAGTACTAATGGAAACGCGTGCTTGTTCTTGAAATCAAGAGTTAGGTTGTTATAGAAATATTTAAATTTCAGCCCAGGCGCAGCTAAATGGCTTCAGATAATATATCATATTTTAATCTAACAAAAGCTTCATCGATTATCCTGAAATTCAGAATTAGCTAGATGCATTTCATCTGACTCACTTGTCCTGTATTGTAAAATAATGATGTAATTTGTAATAAATTACTAACACTGAGTTTCAGCAGTGACAAATTGTTTACTTAATTCAATAAAATAGTGTCACTTTTGTAAAGTGCATAATCTCAGAGAACTCAGCTGGTTCTGAACTGCAGGTTATGAAGAAAAACATTCATGTCAGTCCAACGTACAGAAGAAATAAGATCTGAAGCAAACTAACTGCATTCCCTCAGATTACTCTTTTGCACTTCAGTGTCACTCTCAATTTAAGTTTTTTCATGAAATCAGCCAGCCTGGAATAAGCAGGATCATTCTTGCTCGCTGAGACTAATATGACATGACTAACAAAAGCAGACACGATGTGTCATAGCAATGAATGACTCATCAGACTGGGAAATTCAAAAAAATACCGTTTTCCAAGACACAGTTTTTGACCTTTACACCCTCCCCCAACTTACTGTACACAGACCTTTCAGAAACATCTATGAGAGCAAGAGGCAATAAAACTTGCCGAAGGAAGGAAAAGGATGGAGGAAAGAGATGGTATTTACCCAAGTTTGGCAATTTTTTTGTATGAGAGACAGTCATAAAGGAAAGTGAAACCTCAGCCTTCCCGCGTGTTTGGCCAGGAATTTCTCCGTTACAAATCCTCCTCTGCTGTCAGCTGCTCCGGGGCCCAGGACAAGAGATTTATCCTTGTTACCTTACTTTCTCCGTCTCTCTAATGAGGACAAAGACACTTATCTATGTTATAACGTTTTTGTGACAATTCATTAGGTAATGCCTGCAAAGTGCTTTGAAGATGTGAAGCACATTACTGTTGTGTTTTGCACTGATTTTTTACGTACCCAGTCTACCTACTGTCCGCGTATCACTGCGGTCTGCAGAAGAACCCTAACTGTGCTGAAAGGAAAGAGTTATCGCAGCTCATCCTGGTGCAGCCAACTTAGGTAAAGACTAAGAAAAAGGGAGATGATTAATTGATTCTTACTTTTTCAGACTGATTTGGATTCAAGCGGTGATTAAAGCCCAAATCTTGCATATGTCTTTCCACACGAAGCCATTCTGAAATCAATGAGGTTCTTGATCTGATCACCTGACTATTACAGGATGTAAAATTAGGACCTAGGTCATTTTCCAGATTCCTTGTTGCAATAATTTACACTTCATTTTTCCTTTCACAACTTACATCTACGAAATCTGCTTCAGAAAGAACATTGAGAAAAACTGGGTAGGAAGAAGAGACAGCAAATTGAATTCGAATAATATTAGAATAATAGGCAATCAATAGCCCACACATGATGTATTTTAATCTATATTCATAGAATATAATTTTTCACATGATCGAAGTGTTTATTTGATTGTGTGTATTTTCAAACAACGAAAGCAATTTTCCTTTAAACCAGTATTTGAAAACCAAAAAATCAAGCAATCTGCTCTGCTTTCCCCCACTGGACCTACCGCGCAGTACACATTACTTTCCCTTGTACTATGGGGTAGTAAGGAGGAGAAGCAGCCAGACAGCTTGGAAGTCATATCTGAAGAGATGAGAGAAGACTGTTAAAAGATAGAAAGGAAATGAGGAAAGATCTGAATGCCAGAACGAATACAGGATCTGTGCGTGTCAGTGAAAACAAAGATGAACAGAAGATCAGGGGAAGCGCTGTTCAGCTCATCAAGAAAAGCAAGGCAGGAAACCAAAGCCTGAAAATAATAAGATGAAAAAGGAGCAATGACAGATCTGTGCTGTGTTAAGTGAAAAAATAGGAAGGAAAGAGGTAATAGTGCAAAGATTATTAGGAAACCTGAAGAAATTGATGATGAATTTTCTTCCATCATTTGGCTCTCCAACCTGTCAAAAATGACCAAGAAATGAGATTTGCCCATGACAGTGAAAGGAAACACTGGAAAGAAGGAGCACCAGTAGCAGGAGTAGGTACTGTGGTTGCTATTGGAACGGGGACGCCGTCTTCAGACCAGGGAAGCACCACTGAGAGTGGTAAGCAGAGCTGTGCTGTCACTTTGGGAGAAGGGGCAGCCCTCGTTCGCACGGCTGCCACGTAACCTACTGTCCACGACCCACCTCACCTTTTATTTTGGACGGTGACACAGGATGCCACCCATGAGTTCAGTTTAGAGTCTGTGAAGTTCTCCGTTAGGAGCAAGTCTAATGTCCAGCTTGCACTCACAGCAAGGGCCCCAGCTGACCAGGGAAAAACCCTTCACAAATCCTCCTCCTCTCCTGACTTCTAAACGCCAAATTTCTACGAACAGCTTAACCTCAAATGCCATGGGAGGCTGAGAAGGATTTGCAAAACTGGGTTCTGAGAGCTTCTGAAGCCCCCTCACTTGCCTACATCTACGCATGCACTGAAGTTTCAGGACTTGAGGAAGACACAACCACAAAAGCAGCACCAGCCCTGACAGCTGCCTCTTCACGGTGCTGTCATTCCTCCCTGTACCAACCGGCAAAGCAGCAGCTCCATGAGAAGCAAAGTTGTTACCACACCACAAACTTACTCCCAGAGAAACGCAAACTCAGTAACTGTTAATGTCGCCATAACCCAACACTAATCTATGTACCCAGAAAGCAGATCGTGCTCAGCTCAACTTTTGCTCAAATGCACGGCACCATTCAAGGTAGGGAGCTCTGGGGGAGAAGATAAAGCATGAAAGGAGACACACTGTTCGCACCTCTGTGTCACCTCCAAAAAAATTTTGCTTTTTCTCCGCTTACCTGTGTGAATTGAGAAAAATATCTGAACCATTAGCATTAGCACAACTGATTGAACTTGAGTGTACTGGGTCCATTCCTACATACGAGTTTATATGCAGGTAATTTCTAGGTTTATCTGTTTTAAGCTAGCAAAAAATGCAAAAGAAATTCTAATCCTATCCATATATATTAAATCAGATTCCAATCTTTCCCTCAGCAATTTGATTTTTAGGAAATGATAAGGAAAGCATTAACAGTGAGAGTGCTTTTCAATAAATCATCATTAATTATCCATGCACACTAAGTGCATCAAACAAGTTTGGGCACACAATTAGGTAACTAATTACATTGACTCTGCGATTCCATATTTAAATCGACTTACCTGCTCCCAGATCCACCTGATCATTTCGGGGGGGTTACTCAGTTGCACAATGGTTTCTTTGCTACGAAGCACCAACCGTTGAAAATTTTTAAGCAACTGCACTTGCATGCCTAAATAATCATGTAATTGACATCATTATTTGGAGACCTTTTTGATCATTTAGCCTTTGCAATGCTTCAATTGTAAGAAAGGCATATGGGAGAACTGAGAAGTAAGTGTCACAGCCGTGCATAACCAGGTAGGTGCTCATCTTACACGGTGCGTAACATCCTCAGCTCTGACAGCAGCTATGAAGAATTGAATTGTTAAGCAGCTCTCAGGGGATGCTGAACATGTCTTGGGATCTGCCCCCTTACAACTCACCGAACACTGAAAATCACTACGGTTTCATAAAAGGGACATCAAGTACAGTCTATTGCTCAGTGCCAGCGCACGCACCTTGCCATTTACACCAGTACGATTAAAATTCTTCTCGGAGATTTAGAAAAACCCAGTACGGCCCCAACACTAGCTCTTCCCTAGTTAGATTCTGCACGTGCCTTCCCGAACATCTTAAGGTGAACAGAACAAAACCCAGCTTGTTCTGGCACGAGTGTCTTTGTGCAGGGATCAGTGTATACCGTAACGGCCATTCAGGTCCATAGGTGATTTCAGCGTGGTTAACCTCTGGACAGATAATCAATGATTGTGTATAACCAGAGTTCTACTTGTGCTGTATGTTACCGCGCGTTACACACTTCTGAACATACACGCAACATAATGGGTGTACAGAAGGAATACACACAAGGAAAAGTAAACTTATCCAAACCTTCTCCATGCTCAAACCTCTTTCAAAGGCGAAAATGAGCCATCAAGTTTTATTTCTTCCCCACCGTTTCTCTTTTGTTCAAATCTCCGTCCAAGCTCAAAGCTGAAGAGCAGAATTAAGGGAAAAGCAACATCTGTCTTGGTGGCACTTCCAATTTAGCTTTGCAGACTCAAGAATTTCAAATCAGGTTTGAGAAACCACTCAAACGCAACGCAAAAATTCTGACAAAGTTCTTCCACCTCCACCCTGAAATCTCATAGAAACTTCCCAACATTAGGCTGAAAAGGTGGCTACTCCAGAAAAGTATTAAAATAAAATTACAAACTTTTGCACTACGCTTGCATCGGACACAGGCTGCTACAAATACTCGAGACCACTCCTGATGTTAAGTAAGTGCACAATTTCCGAAGCTGTGCATCAAAATTAACGTCTTGTAGTGACAAAGTCAACAATGGGATTTCTTCAGAAATGAGGTATTTACCAGCAGAGTAAAGGGCACGCTACCCTTTTTATTGCCTATTTAGTGGAACTGATTAATGTATTCACCAGCCTCCACGTGCAAATTCCAACGAATGCGGTGTGATTTGCATATGTGTGTATGTGAGAGGAAATATTTGCGAAAGATTCAAAGAGCAGCATCTCAGTCTAACATCTAGAGAGGTTTTTTTTTCTAGCTGGCTAGCATTCGGGGCTCATCTCTGCCTTACTCTGCAACAACTAAAACTATTTCCTACTGATACAGCAGTTTAACAGTTTATTCTCCCCGATGCATGCGATAAATGTAGCAGCTTCAAACCTTTTAAAAATATTAAAGGCTTTGCGGCTAGATGTGTGACAGCCTTGATTAATCCTGTGCAGACAGCACGAGCCAACACGCACAGATATCTGCATTCAGGACTTTCAAAGTTCTAAGAGTTTTCTTTGATAAAGGTAAAGAAGCTTTGTAAAATATGGCTTGTGACATGCAGCGCTGGGAGAGAATTCTAATGCTGCAGTAGACGCTATAGTTCGCTAGAAATTTAAAAAAAAAAAGGGGCTTGTACCACTGAAAACTTTTGGTCTGGAAAAAGAAACTAGAAGATGAGGAAGGATGAGCCAAAATGTAGTTGGTGGGCCTACCCAAGCATAGCTGTATGGCTACCTGCATAATTTTTCACCTAAAATGTAAGGATTCTTCAGTGTAAAAAATAATTCTAAAACAAAATCACTCTCCAGGGCTCTCAGGAGTCTATTAGATGGTTATCAGACAAACGACACATTAAGTGAAAGCAATAACGTAAAATCTTGCTCTTTGGATCATAACAATAACTCCTCAGCATACACACGCGATACAAACGGCTGATGATGTGTTACTGTGCTGTGCCTGACACACGGACCCAAAGCAGCAGAGCCAGCTGGAAAACGTGTAAAGGAAGTCAAACATCCACGCAGACGATGCCGAAGCAAAGACTCTTCAAAAGCACGGGGAGGATGGTGCTTCCACAGCAGGCAACCCAGCGCTGCAACAAGAAGTGCTGGAACGGCGCTAAGGCAGGTGGGATGGTTTTAACTAAGGTTACAGATCCGGCCAGCTTCCTGCATCAACGTCTGCTGTTAGCAGCTGTCTTCAGAGCAATTTTAAGAAAACGTACTTGGTTAACTGAGTTAAACACGCACCTGCCCCATCGCGTTCTTGGCAGAGGAGGGCAGGAACATTTGCTTTTGGAGCACAGTGGGGAGTAACTTCCTCGGTCTGATACAAACCCTAAAGGTAGGAGGATGCTCGGGATTTATTTCACGCCTAGTTACCTCAAAGGCTAGCTGGATAGCTAAAATAACAATAGATTATTCCATGGGTTTAAATTCAGAAATTAAAAAATAAATGAGGAAAAAAAAAAAAAGCAGTGGGAGACGCCCACCTCAGAGAGATCACAGGTTGATACACTCCAGGTCCAGCTTGATTATGATGACAAATGGCAGAGGAAACCTTCTTGTTCAGCCAAACAAAGATCAGTTACTACCATTTTCAAGTTTCCATAGCAATGTGATAGTCCAGCACAAGCAGAGCTCGGGGGAGTATGGAGAAACAATACAGTTCAATTATCTCCATCATTTGAAATAGCTGATTGGGGTAGGGGGGAGCCTTAGGAAGGCATCCCACTTTCAAGAGGAGAGAAATAATCTCTTTATCTTTGCTTTTTTAACTCTGTCAAAGATGGCCTAAATTAGGGAGTGACAACTTGCAAAGCAGGAACATATTCTCTTCTTAAATCAGGTCTGGAAATGCCGTGAGATGAACTCTGATAATGCAGCCTGCAAGCCCTGGGAGCCAAAGCTGTGCAAAATTGTTTAATATGGTCAAATCCTTTAATCCTCCTATCTGCTGATGCAGAAAACAGAATATTTCTGCCATTTATTACCAGAAACATTATTTTCAGACTCCATAAATGTTGCCTGAAGATCTTATGCAGCAGAGACAGGCCTGCGTTTCCTTCACTGGACAATTTTGATTCAAATTTATTTAGGCACAAAGCAATACACATAAATGAACAGCCGTTGATTTTTCTTCATCTTCTTCAACGATTTATTTCAAGAACAACTCTACGCCTTTTCATCTTACTCTTTACTATCTGTAAAGTTCAGGAACTTGAATGCCCTGAAAAACTTAGGAATTGATCAGACTCGTAATGAAAAAGGATCTCTCTCTCCCGTAACACAGGAAAATAAAATATCGTTAACTCTGCAGGGCAGCATCCTGAAGATTGATCAATTCCTATCTTTTCATACCATCCCATAACACGAGAGCAAAGGGGCCAGTCGATAATCGCCAGTAAATTTGGAATGAATAAAAGGAAATACTTGTTCACACAGCCCGCCTGAAGAATTTCCTACCACGGAAGGCCACGAAGCCAAACGCTCCAGCTAGATTTTAAAGAGGCAAGAGTACTTCTGCAAGGAACGATTTCTGCTCCGAGGGATGGGGCAGAGGGCACAGCACCCACGGGAGCTAAGAGAGCAATAAGATAATGATGATTACATTGCATGCTTCAAAGCTCGAAACAACAGGAGTCAGGCGGGACGCCCACGCCCCACGCTGCGCTCGTTGGTGAGATGAGTTAGCTGTCGCTGCAGGTATGTCCTGCTCAGACACGAGCACTGGCCTTCACCAGGAGAACTTCGTTTGCGCCCAGAAATGAACACCTTCAAGAACGTGCCACAGTCGGTGGAGGATCCTCACAGCAACACCCCGTTTTCCCAACACAGCAAATGGTGTTTTGGGGCTCACGGTGCTGTAAGGGGTTTGGGGACAGGGTGACGCGCGAGCCCTGCTTCAAACTCCCACCCCAGGCCAACCAGGCTGTGTCACCCCCGTGGTCTGCTCCGCGGGGCGCATCCTGCGCTCCTGCCGTACGCTGCTGCTTTGGAACCCTCTTCCAGCACAACACACAGGTCGTAAAAGGTATCGGTGGGCACAGGTAGCAAGCCAGTCTCTACGGGCAGCTTGTCATCTGCCGCGCTTCAAATTCTTTTGAGCAAGAAGTGTGCAAGAGGCAGGAGGATTTTGCACTGCACCTCGCAGCGACGTGGCTACCAGACTGGCCCGCGGGCCACCCTGCCACACCGACAGGCACGTCTTTGTGCTTTCCACCGTGATAAAGCTGCTGGTGACAACGCGGCACTTAATCCATCCTTAAATAGCAACGGCGCTCCGTGCCTTTGAAAATTCCTCTCTCTGCCATCGCTACTGGAAGGCAACGAGTCCCTTCATCACAGATGTTTGGGGTGATTCTTGCAGGTGATCAAACAAAATCCTACAGAATAACTGTTTATTTGCTGTCAGCCAGCTCCGTATCAGAAGCAGCCTGGCCTATTAACAAGCCACTCAGCAGCATTTGCTTCAGAGACCAGAGCCGAGATACCGGCGCGCAGGAAGAAGTACATAATTTGTCCAGATGCAGCGAGGAACCGAATGACTAATTCATGAAAGTGCGATTGATTTTGATGAATCAATGCATTACAGGATCCAGGGGAGGAGGAGGAGGCACCGGGCATTTTACAGGCTCAACTACAGGATCACACTTTGATCTGAGAAACAAAGACGACCTTCTTCTGTATCAGAAGGCAAGCCCTTATTTTTTTTCAGCCTAAAAGGGCCTTCACTCTTTTAACAGACAAACATCCCCTGTCTGTACGTTTCGCGAGGCCCAGATGCTGCAAATTCAGCTCTCTCGGGTAATCTCACCCACATCAGTTAAAACACCCGATTATTAAGAATTTTGCCAGTGACTGATTTAGAATCTGCCCCCAACTGGCACCAAAGCCAGTTCTGACGGGAAAAAAAAAACCAAAAACCTAAAAATCAGCAAAAATAATGTTAGCTGTTAACATATTCCCATTCCTAAATCGTTAGGTTTTAAAACAACTTGTTTCAGAAGGAAGTACCTGAAAGGGAGAAATACACATTCATATTTTAATAGGAAACCCACAATTTTCTACAGCAAGAAAACATAAATGAGAAACGTCCCCATTTAAGTAAAAAGGAACAAGAAAATCTTTGCTTTCCCCGTACTTCTATTACAGATAAGTGGGAAAGCAAATACATTACTAGCTTCACGTTTCAATCCTTCATTGTCTATCAAATTTCCTAATATGCACTTCCGAGCTGTTCTCTCTCTCTTTGCAGATCATAAGCAAAACTGAGACGCTGCCCGGTTAAAGCTAATTCGAAATCCGTTCTCTACTGAGATACAAATACATTTCTGTGTCTATTACGATAGGGAAGGTTTATGGCGGGTGACTGACTCCAAGGCTGATTTAACAGTTGCCATCAGGCAGAAATGCACATTCACAAATACACTAAGTCTAGCAAATTGCTCCCTGATTCCTGTGCCCCAGGCGCCAGCCTGCGAGGAAAACTATTTATGTTTTTTCCTCATATTGATATACAAAGTAGTAGTAAACAAACTCCGATTCCCTGCGCTGTATCTTCCATTGCGCCAACCATATGGGAAATCATTAGCTTTGACCTTTTGGAGGAAAGGACAGAAGGAGAGGTGGATTTATCAAAAAAGGTATTCTACTCCAAGCCTCAGCTCTTTAGGCCTCTGAATAGATTTTCATGACCCAGCAAGGCTTTCAAGTTACCTGTGGCACTTAAAAAATACTCACATCTACCGAAGGTGAGAGCAAGAGTTTACGCAGGCTTGGCGAGCATCTTCCCCTCTTGCGAAAGACAATGCGGTCAAGGAAGAAAATCAATCTCTGCTCTAAAGCATAATCATCATTTCAGCTAAGACAGACGGCCGAGCAATTGAGCGCACGTATTTCAAAACCTGCCCTTTGATATTTCCTGGTTATTTAACCTGGAGATTTGAAGGAAAGAAGTCAGAGAAAACCTGCATGCAATAAAAAGAAATAATTATTTTCTTATTCCCAGGCACACGAAACCCTCGCGCAAGGCTAAGGGACACGCATGGGTCAGAAACTAAATCGGCAAATTCTTGTTTCTGAAGAAGAGTGCTTCAGGAGAGGCTCAGAAAAGAACACCTCGTGGGCAGCCCCAGCCCTGTCAGGGTCACCTCTTATTTCTTTTTTAATAAAATAAACATTACCAAGATTAAAAATGTTCCGCGGGCTCCAAAATATGTTGGTCACCCCAAGGAAGTGGTCTGAATAGCTCTGAAAATAAAATTTAAAATTAAATGCCTGGATCATTCCTCTGCTAGCAGTGCTCATCAGACTGATGATTTCAGCGGTGCCTCTTTTCCTCCGCGCCTCTAGCAGCGAAGACTATGGGGACTCCTCAAAGCAGCCATCAGAGGCACAGCCTTGCTGGGCGAGCAGCAGGGGTGCACGGCGGCAGTGATGCCCTCCAACAGGTACTGCTTGCGCCTTGGTTTACCTCCTCAAGTTCTCGTGTGTCCTTCCCATTGGTGTGCCAGCAGCACGCAGTCTTTGAGGACATGCTGAAGCTGGTAGCTCTCCCTTGATGCAGGTTCCTCCTTGACCTTTACAGTTATCACACATACTGCGAGCTGACAGGCAACTGTTGGCTGCAGTCACTGGTTTGCAAAGCAAGATGTCCAAAGGATTGAAGCGTATTTTTCTCTAATTAAAAAAGTCTAGAATCCATGCACAAACCACCTGAAACTGGAGCTGACAAAGAAAGCAGTACACTACTGAATGCCAACGTGACAGGCAGAAGTAGCCATAATGAAGTACTGAAGGCTGGACCGAAAGTCAGTCCATCTGCCTATACGGGGGACAGGATGGCTCCTCTGGCCCTGTACAAGCTTCCCAAGCCGGCGATAAGTGAGCGCCATGTGCTTTCGTACGGCTCCTCAGCCCAACTGCATCTCAGAGAGCAGATGAAGCAAGGGTCTGCCCTGCCTGGCTGCCAACGCCCGTGAACCCAGAGGGGAAATCGAGAACAGAGTGTCGGAGGAGGTAATTTTAAGTCTCCCCCACGCTAGGATCAAAGGTCTGAGTGAACGCCCACATCGGCCTGAACGTCCAGTGCTGCAGCAGGAATAGTAGTGGGAGAAAACAGAGGGATGCTGAAAAGAGAGAAGGTGTTGAGCAGGATCCAGTGGGGAGAACTAAGAGAACTGAACCACCTTTCTAGAAAAACGAAGAACACAACCACCAGAATGGGCATCGTCGACAGCCTCAGCCGCGGTGGGAACCCTGCCGTGCAAACGGTGTGACCCACGGGAGCTACCAGGTGGAAGGCACTCACCTCCATCGCTGTCGTGCTGCTTCCCAGAGACGAACGGTTTGTACCAACGATCTTCCATCCCCGCTTGCATTTAACAATCCCCATAAATCCAGCTCCCACCTGTGCCCAGGAACAACTTTCTTTGCTTTCCCTCCCGTATCTCTCTCCTGCACTCCCTGCCCCGGCTTCTCTGCATGATTGTCCCAGGCTATTAAAATAAATCAGTCGGCATCCCTCCGCACAGGAGGAGCAGGAACAGGCACCAAGTGACAGACAAGATGCACAAACATAACTCACTGCTGTGAAAGCAATTAACGGCACTCCTGAAACATTTTTCTCAGTAAGAGACATTCAAATGCAGCCAATCTGTCACAATCCTCTGTTTGTCATTGTCATTTTTACCATTGTCACGTTATTTGATGCTATTAAGCAGACAGGAGCGAGTTGTACGAACAACTGAAATAAGCATAAGTTGATAAAATAAATTAGCTCGGAAATTTGTATACAGAGATATTAAGCAAAAAGCAAAATGATGTCAAGGTTGACAGAATTAGGAATCGAATTTTAACCAGCCCACATGTTTATGGCTGATTTGCTGATGAATATTTTATTTTTAATAACCTTCCTATCACATTCAGTAAAAGGTCTTACCAAGGATGGATCAGTAAACAAATCTGAGGGGGGAAAAAAGGCTGCTCTGAGACATGAAACACTTTCAAAGCTCCAACTCCCTTGGGAGTAAGAGTCAAAAGGAACAAAGACAATTCTTAGCATGAAAAGGGAAGACATGGTATGACTAAACAAAAGGGCGGTATTTGATAGGTACAAATTGGCGACGTTTCCTGCTTCATTCCTGCTGCTTAAAAACGTCAAGACCATATGCAGATTTGCCAGAACATCTCGTACTGAATGGGCAGGGGCTTAGACTCGGGCCTAACTCTGAAATCAAAACCTGTCCACCGGTTCTTCAGAATTAACACGTACCGGAGGGCTGGAGACACGCCGTCGAGCGCATCACATCCGACGACGAACGCTGTTCATACCGCCATAGGGTGCGATGCTCTGGTAGTCGGGAAGTCTCCCCACATACATTTATTTCATCAAAAGATAATCTCCATTTGCACCTTCAAAAAGGGTAGGTAATTATAAATGCATTCTTTTTACTCAAATATTTTAAGCAAGTAATTGTTGCCCATGGGAGAGAGTTTAATTATTTCTGATGAACAGCCAAGACACAGAATCAGGAGAACATGACAGGAAGAGTGTGGAAAATGTGTTCCAGTGCTTAATTGTGCGGCTATCTTGCCTTTTCATCCTGAAAAACCAGGCATTGATTTTTTTTTTCCTCCTCCCAATTGATTTCACACAATTTTCAGTTTAGTAATACAAAGTGTATCCAGCTGCAAAAGGATCACAGCTCCCCGGGCCAGGGCATCTATGATTTCCTACCACGAATAGGCAAATCACACGTAGGTCTCTGGGCAGCTCGGCAGCAGAACCGCGCTTGCCCTTGTGACACCGGTTTGAACAGAGGAGCCACTTCTTGCCCTCCCCATGCAAAGGCAGAGGTAACAGACTGCGTAAACCAAAATACTAACACTTTATGCCCTTTACTAAAGAGGGATGCAAGTGCATAGTGAGGCAACTACGCATTCAGGAGACCGGAGTTGCCTTGTCACAACGGGACAGCAGCCCGGCCGTAAGCGGACGGGATCAGACACTCTGGGGGATGCACAAAACCCAACTTTTATGGAATAACTTGTCCATAAAAGACCGATTCCTCTGATTTTACGTCAACTGAGGTTTGCCGTGTGACCTGGTGCACGGGGGTTTACACCGCTTTTAAAAAAAATAACTATTATCATCACTCATAAATATTTCTTTCGGTTTCCTGCTCAGTAGCATGCGTGTACAAAACAGAATATTATTTATGGAAAAGTGCGCTGTCTCGTTCTCGCTCTTTAACAGAAAAAATATTTTGCATCAGTTGATCGGGTAGGTGATTCATGTGCGACAAAGAGCTCTCTAATGCATCTCCTGGATACAGCAGGTTTATCACACCCTGTACACTTGAACCTAATCATGATGCATCATATCAGGGCTGATTCTGCATTCACGCATTAACGATGCCTACACAGAGGGTTGCGGGTATAGCAATGGCAGGACAAAACCAGCGCACGTGAATGGCTACGTGACACTAGACTACGATAAGTGGATGCAGTAGTGGGTTGGACTTGAAAAAAAAAAGATCAAACACAAGATAGATAGAAAATGCACCTCAGCACTCCCCCCTTACCAGTCAGTTACACAGCCACACACTGGGAAACAGCACGCTCTGCAAATTTCCCCATAGCAGCTATAAAAATAATACAGAGAAAGCAAGCATCATATATCCTCCCACGACTTCACACTGTCCTCTTCCAAGGAGCTATTCCAAAATGTTATCTTTCACTAGTGCCATCACAGCTTGCTTCCGTCCCGTTTCGAAAGGACTTCTCCTGCTCTGTAAGAAAACAGTGAAATGAGGAGAACCGTGATGGTGGAGAGCTGACGAAGGCGGTCCTACCAGAATGCAGGCTATTACTGCTGCCGTTTCCTTAGGGACAGCCCACGGTGCGGGTCACGGAGGAGCACGATGGAGGTGTGAGTCTGACGATGCAGCAGCGCTGCAGCTGCTGTCCCCCAGGAAAACGTGGCAGCCGCAGAACGGAGGCAGGAGTTACTACAAGGGGAGTGCAGAACCAGCCCTAACCGTCGTCAGCTCTACCTTCCACCAGCATAAACTTCTCCCATAACTACAACACGAGTTCAACGTTTTCCTTTTTATGGGAAAACGCCTAAGACGTGGTGGAGACTAGCACAGACGAACAGCAAGTAAAATCCGCAAAGCACATTTGTGACAAGTCCGGGTCAGTGAGAAATGCCTCAAATTGCTTGGAAATTACTGCATGCTACACGTCCTGCCTCTAAAAGCCACTCAAACTCAGGAAAAGTCCAGTCCTCCAAGGAGGGAACAGGAGCAATGCCAGGAGTCTTAAGGAGCCATTTGCACATCATAAATTATGAAGAGGGAACAAGTCACCGGCACTTACAGACCAGAGCAGACCTATGCTGATTCCACATGCATGGAAGCAATAAATGCATTCTCAAAACCAGCTCTAAGCTGCATGCGTCAGAATAAAAGCAGTAAGGACAGTTTGTATGTGAATTTGAGTAACTCACCCTTCAAGGAAAATACGGGTGACCTTGAATTACAGCAACTTTCTTGAATTACAGCAACTTTCTGAGAACAATTATGTATCTTCCCAGAGAAAACCCAGGTTGAATTTGTTAAGTTTTCACCCCCGTGGTCAGAAAACCTACAGTGGGATTAATTTTTGTTGGTTTGTTTGTGTTCTCAGCAAAGATTATACCTGAATTGCAAGCTCTCTCCCTGCTCAACAGATCATTGCACTCAACCAAGTACCTGGATAAACAGCCGCAACCTGCTGATGAAAAGAGCCGTGGAAGTACAAAGCACAGCGAGCGTGAGCTGTTGTTTCTCCGTCCCGTGAAACCGGTGTGTTCATTAGCACCCGGCCCCACGGCAGAGAACAGGAGGAGCTCGCTCAGTTCCCCCTCTCCAGCCACCTGCAACTAAAACGAACATTTTCAGGGCTTTGATGGTCAGTCTGAACTAACCCTTGCCCAGAGCTGTCATTTCAATTTATCCCCACCCTCTCCAAAACAATTTGTTCTCAAGCCTTCCCTAGCATAAGCCTGACTTAGCGAGGTACCTGTTTCACAGACAATCCCGTGCCTTCTGCAATCATACAAAGAGATTTTGCAACTTGATCGAAATAACTCCAAAATATTATTGTTAGGCTGCATTCGATCTCTATTTTTTCTAGAATTTAAGTGCTTTTTCCCTTGATGGTTTGTTTTGGGTTTTTTTCTCCCATATTCCCAAACCCTTCAGATGTCACATCCCAGTGCTCATCCGCTGGGAAGCCCCACAGAAAGCACACATCATGTATGAGTAGAAAAATCCAGTCACAAGAGCTGGAAACCGCACGTACCAAGCATCCGGCTGTGCACTTCTTCCTTTACACCCCTTTTGTCATCTGTGTGATTTATCTCCCAGCTTGCATTTTGTGTAGCTTTATGGCATAACAAATCCAGGCTAAAACTATTTGTTTCTTTACTTTAGAGAAATACAGAGTAGAGGTAAAAGACCAGTATATCATTTCGAGCACCCACCTGCCAATATAAGATTATTTTTCACAGTGTGTATTTTAATACTTCCTCTCATCTGACTATCTAATGTCCTAAGAGATGTGATTCACACTGTCACATCCTCTGCACTATGATGAAATGCTGCCAAATACACCCCAAATTTGTATTTTTTTTTTTCATATTGGCACACTTCATTGCAAACTTACGTCTGATTTGTTGCCTTCTATTGCCCTCTCGGTCTATTATTCCAGCGCCAGCTGTGCGTTTCCACCTAGCTCACCTAAGCTACCTGCACAGCTGCATTCGTGTTTTCAAGGCGAAGGCATTTTGTTATCTTGTCGCCCACGCTCCTTATTTCTCTCTTCTTTTTTATCTGCAAATCTTCTCAAACTGAGATCATTAATTTGCACACTTACTCCCCCTCCCAGCTCATTAATGAAGAGGTTAAATAAAACCGGACCTAACACCTTTCCCAGAAAACCCCGTTAGGTACCTCTCCTGACTGCACTACCTAGCCATCCATCCTTCAGCTTCTGTTGCGCAGTCTCTTGGCCATGCTTCACGTCGCAAGCCTCACTAAACTAATTTGTCAAATAGATTTCTCGAAATGCGGTATCAAATGCTTTGGAAAACTCCGAATTCATGACATTCATTGCATTATCCGCTGCCAAAAGAGGCGGTGATTCTGTTTTAAACCACAGTACACTTTCTTAGTGGGATTTACTCTTTATAAACTTGCATTCTTTATTGCACTTGGTTTCATTAGCCTTCTAACACCCGTGGTTTTAGCTCCATTTATTTTACTGATGATAGAAGGTATTTTTCAAATGGAACTGCCAAAATCACTTTACATGCATACTGTTTTCAAACTGATAGTCTATTAGCTTTTCACCAGGTAACCCATGATTCCTCCAATTTTATCAGCTCCACTTTACTATAATTTCCCCGTTTTGTTTACACAGTGACTGCTAATTAAATCCCTGCAGGTGAAGTTCATTCCTCTGCAGAACACCAACGTAAGTGTGTCTATCTTTAAAGTTTTGTCTCAAATGGGAGCAAAGGACTTCTTTTTACATTAAACAAAAGAAGAAACGAGGCAAAAAAAAGGAGCAAGTGCAGTCAGTTGAGGGTGTAGGGCTGCTGTAGGCACACATCCTGCCGGCCCAAGTACCCAACCCAAGAGCGCTGTCTTACACCCTTCGGTTGAAAATCCCACTTAATGCCAATTTAGACATATTGTCACACTTTCAGCACTCCCCACGGACTCTCTCGCTTACTTTAGGCACACCGACACCCCGTCGGCTTGTCCTGGCTACTGCTTCAGAAGGTGCTAATTAGATTGAAGCTCGTAACATTGCACCTCTAAACGTTAGACAAGGCCATCAGCTCTTCCACTGCTGCTCCGCTGCAGAGTCGCCAGTTTAACTCCTCGGGCCCTCTAACTCCATGGCATCTGGCCTTCCTGAGCTGCAAAGGTCCGAGGCCTCTCAACACGCTCCTCCCCACCCTTCATCACGTCCATCCACATTTATTGCCTGTAGCCGCCTTACTATATTCTCGGATGCCAGAGATGACATACATAATATCCTTCACAGCTACTGGGCAAAATGTTGCCCCATCAAAAATAAATGGCTATCGATACCAGTTCCCCGGAGCCAGAAACTAATCTTCCTCTTTGCTATAGAAACGTTTAAAAATTATTTTAGCGCTTTAGCCATTTGAATTACTATTAAAGCACACCCTTCTCTTCACTTACTAGAGGCCTGCTCTCCTTCTTGAACTTCCTTCTCCTTTATAGATTACTTCTAAGGGAGCTTCTTTTTCTTCTTTTTGCTGACTCTAACTCCAGCTTATTTTTGTCCTTCTGCATTTAACTCAGCTCTGTATTCCTTTTTCACTGCTTTGGCTGTTTCAATGTACACTTTTAGCCTCAGTCTCTGACAAGTCCCTCTTCAAGGCACAGCAATCGCTGATTGTTCCATACATCCCTTCCAGCCACCCCACTTTACCTCCTAAAACTTTCTTAATTCTTCAAAATATGGTTTCCAGAAACCTTTGTATTGAGGCTTTCTGTGAAGCTAATAGATTGCTTCTTTTATCTCTGGTTTCCATTTTCGTCTCTATTGTGTGAGTGTGTTTGTGGTTGAGCAAATCCATCCCGTACAATTTCCCAGCTGTACCTACAAAGGCGCTGAACTTGATAGAGACATAGCACAGTCCCTGGGCATTATTAACCCATTAGCTTATAACCAATCCACCTTCTCCTTCCCCTGAGTCTTGCCTGCCTGGTCCACCCACTTTCAGATGGATAAACGGCACGCAGCGTGTGGGACACCTAGCTCTTTTTCACAGCGTGGGAAGCCTCAGCAAACTACTTAAAAGCCTGTAATGGAATTAAATGCAGACATATTTAATACAGATTAAAAAGAACGGAGTGAGAATGTGAAGATATGGGCAAAAAAGGAGCGCAAAGTCCAGAATTACACAGGTACCTGGCCAAGGCATCAAGAATTTGTACTAATGGTCTTCCTAAGCAGCACATAAAACGATAGATTTTTTTTTTTAACAGCAATTTTTGTTTGGATTAAAACAGTGTGCAGTTTTACATCTTCTCTAATGTGCAATGAAGAAAACGAACGAAGAAGAGACCTCAAAATGAACGGACAGTCATGCACATCGTAACAGCTAACGACTAGCATGTACTTCAGGGATATGCAAGCTGTGAAGAGACTGTATTATTTTCTGAGGATAATCCATGGTGGTCATTTAAAGACACGTATATTCTCTGGCTGGTTACAGTCTTGTTAGCTGTCATGCTGACAGTAGAGAAATAATTCCCATATTCTTTTGGTGAGCAGCTTAGATTTCCACTTGTGGACCCTCATGCAAATACTGGCATTACTCTGAATATCAAACTCACAGCCTCTCCTCTGCCAGCTCCCTGCAGTGCTCTGCATCCGTCGGTGAGGCACGTTCTTAATCTCCTCCCCTCCTTGCTCAAAGGACACAATTCCAGCTTCTCAACGTTGTTTTAATACCTAGAATATCCGCTTGAGCGGGGTCGCCCATCTCTGTGATGATGTGCTAACAGAGACTATTAACTTCACACGAACTTGCAGACACTGTTTTTGATTCCACAAACACTCCAACACAGGCAGTTTAACCAATATGGATTTATTGCTTAGAAAGGGCAAGCTGCACCCCTCCGAGTCCAACGGGCGCCATCCTCCCCTCTAGCAATCGCTGACGCTCATTAGCATTACGCCCTCTGAGATACCGAAGATGCAATCAATGCAGCATTCCTCCAGCCAGTGCCTCCGCTGAGCAAACTTGTGTTTTATCGCAGGGGTTACTCTCGACTGCAGGCAGGCGCTGCTGAGCCCAGCTCAGCAAGCCAGAACCGAGGTCCTACATGGTCCTTCCCCCACGCCACAGCCTGGCCCAGGACCCTCAGTTATTTCAGCGGACGCTAGCGATCTACCAGGGCTGCTCTGAGGGGTACCGCTGGAATGACCACTTTTACCTATCTCGTGGCTAAATATAAGGGCTAAGCTGTGAAAAAAAGTTAGATCCGCTAAATTTTAGGTGCAGACACCGGGTGCAGATGAACCTCTTCCAGGGAACAGGAGTGCGAGCTATTTCAGTCCACGGGAAGCACAGGCTACCTGGCAGTTTGGATTTAAGCTGTCGCTTTATAGGGTACGTATGCGTACACGGAGGCTGCTGGGATTTCAACCCTCCTCGCAGCTAGTCTTCGGACAACAGAGAAGTAAGTTGAGCAGTTCAGAAAAATCTGTATTCTTAGGAGCGAGTTGTTTTCCTCCTGGTTTGTAATCCTTTACATCAACACATCCACGCCGAGCACGCGGGGAGGAGCTGGGACCCCTCCAACCTCGTGCAGCGGACTCCCGCTGGTTTCTCCGGGTGGGCTACTTCGTAACTAAAAACTGAATTACTGACAATATCCAAAGGAAAGAGGATTTAGCCAGAACACAAATAACCTTTTACCCTTAATTTGTTCTTCAATTTTACACTCCTCCTGCGCTCATCTGGAAGTCCCTCAATAAATAATAAACTCACAGTGGCGCAACGGATCTGCACGATTCCTTCCCTACCAATGACATCCGAGCGCTCGGAAGAATCTCATTTTTTCCCAGCAATCACTCCGAACAGCAATTTTACCCTTCTCTTCTCTCTTAACCCCTCCTAACACAACCAGAATTGAAGCAGTTTTCTCCTTTTCTTTTTTTTGACATTGTTTAACAACGTTGCTTCTTGTTAAAAATCTGTTGATATTATAGAGTTAAGACACGAGGTCTCATTGTTCATCAACCATTTCTGCTTGGTTTTAGAGCTTTCTAGCCTCATCTTAAGAATCCATCGCCGAAAATATAAAGCACAACTAAGTTTTTTCAGCAAATTCCTTATAAGCCCAGTAAAAATAAGGGGAATACGGAAAAATCGTTAATTCTTTCGGCTTATCATCTATGCTATGGAAGGTTTTCCATACCTATTTTTTCTTGTTCCTCTTACAATAGGAGCCTGAGAACATCTCTGAAGGGAGCATTTAATACATCTAAATACGTAAAGCATTGTGTTAAGAGTCTGGCTCCTTCTGAAGGACAGAAGAGAAATACATCTATGATGACCCACTGATTTACACAGTTCTGTGAGGTGTTTAGATGACAGAGTGATGAGTTCGTTCAGATGTGCATACTAAAACAAATTAACAGGAGATCTGTATTTAATTATCTTAGGAATATGCACTTACATTTATACGTTCTCTCCTTTATTTTTATTCTGTGATCGCTCAAACACATTTGTGGAAAGAAGATGCTGCCTAACGAGGCACCAAAATTAACAGGTTAAAAGCAGATTAAAAAAAGCAGGGGGAGAAATTGCTCTTTCTTGTAGTAGTCGTCTGCTGGGTAATAATCGCGGCAGAATTTATGCCATTTTGGAAAAAAAATACTGCAGAAAACAAAATATTGCAGGTTTAAGTATCTTAATTACGGAAATTTCATATTCAATGAACTCTTGCCAAAATAAACTGTGCACATTATCTAAAAAGCAAATGTTAATTAAAACTGTATCTTGATAGCCTTCCTGGCTCACACGGCATCCTGAGCGTGTGGGATTAAACAAGGTACTTCAGCTGCAATCATTCCTCCAGCAACGGGTTTCACTTCATTTTTTTGATGTATGTAGGACCGAAAGAAGCCAACATGCATTGATGGCCCATAGCAGCACCTCATCTTTTTGTCTCTAACAGTTTGAATCTACAGTACGTATTTCATGAACTGCATTACAGCTGAGAATAGTTTCATGCAAAACTCTGCAATAAACAAAAGGCTAAGTTCCGAACATTAATTAGCTGCTTAACACAAAGATACCCACTTATCATCGTTCCCAGTGCACACAATAATTAAAGCCATAAAGAAAAGAGGATGCACTAATATTTCTGTACTCCGTACGCTCTGAGGAGGGATGGCTACGGGTTACTGAACAGGCCAGCAAGTTCTTACCCAGCCTCAGACGAGAACCAGGTAAGTGACTTATCTTCTCTGCATCCATTTTTATGAATTAAAGAAGAACAACAATACAACACATGTGTGAGTAAGGAGAGGGATGGTCCGCCGCCTAGGTTCTCGCCCAAGAATTTGGGGCCGAGGGTGAATGCTGCGTTCCGCACACGTCTGTAGGTTTGTCTCTTCACAGAGATACTTCAAAAGCAGATGTAATGGGTGATGCATAAAAGCACAAGTAAAGCATTGCTCTACAGCAGAATCCTGCAGCAATAAAAACGCAGATACATGGGCTTATTAAGGTACATAAAAATGCATCCAGGGATGCTGGAAGTGCCTTTACAGCCTGCGGTAAAGCCTGATGTACCATGCCGTTACTGCTACAGCCACCGCAGCTCGGCCAATTAAGGAAGCACAGGTGGGCTTCCTGATGCAAAGCCAGAAAACGATCGCTCCATCCTCATCTGCAGCCTGCGTTCATGCCTCCTGACCTTATGCACTTGAACAAGGCCTGAAGGTGGGAGCTCGGCTGCCCTCGCTCAAAGCAGAATGAGCAGCGATCCATCCACCAAATCCGGGGTGGGGGGTGGGGGGTGTTACTCCTCTTCATGATCTATAGGTAAAATTTGGCCAACCATACTTCTACTTCTAGTGACTTGGGCAGGTGAGGCGTTCAGTTATGGGTTGAACCCACCTCCCTCCTCCCCAAGAAGAGAGCCGTACAGTCTTCCTCCAAACATTCTTGGAGATGGAGGGCAAGCAAGACTTTGAGGAACTCAGATATAAATGAAGGCTAGATTATTGCCTATAGTCAATAACCAGCAAGGTATCAAGAGTCTATAAAAACACAGTTAGCAAAATAAGGCTCCTTTACACCCTCCCAAACAAGCTGAAGGCAAACAAAATGCACCACGAATGTTATACTCGTGCTGGTAAAAGATGAATCCATTTTCTCAGCATAAGGTAGTAGATATATTAGTAGGAGTATCATCGTAAAGCTGTAGCCAAATCACCCACATTCATAAGGCTTAAAGGATCCTCGATACCACCTCAGCTCTGCCTCACTCGCAAAAAGCTTCCTGTTAAATCCATGCATACAAACCTCCACAATCTCCAGTGCTTCACAGCCAACTTCTCGATCAGTTGATTTCGGAAAGAAGATGCTGAAGTTCACATGCAATTACAGAGTTTCGGAGTTCAGCTGCGGAGGCGATGACGCCCATCAGCTGCATCACCTGGCCAGGTTCTTTGCTCTGGGGTACAGCGTTTTGCTTCTGACAGGAATTAAAGCAGACTGTGTACAACAAACTGAAAATGTCAGTGTCCGGGTTACTCAAAGGTCAGGGCAGAGATTTTGTATGCCCACTTTCCTGCAGTCTGTGGCAAGCTTGTCAGTACTTAGATTCCTAAGCAGGTATCTTCAGAGCTATTTTTCCACCCAGATTTCCATGAAGAATCCTAATAAACTGCAGTAGGGGTCTAACCATGTTTTACAGCTGTTTCCCAAATGTGACTTTTCCCAGGGCAGATGAAGCGTCTTTGAAGCTACCTCTCAAAATCATGCCATGAAGCAAAAATCTCTCCATTTATCTGGGTGTATCAGTCAATATTGGCTGTGCAGCTTAGGAAAAGCTCAGCGAAGCCAACAAGTTGGGCACCTGGGAACCCTGAGTGATTTTCCAAATTGCTTAACTGAACCTTCAGGCATCTGAACACCTTTTAAACTCTGGTCTGGGATATCTTTAATGCTCAAAACACCTTAACGAGACACAAAAGTGCTTTCACTTCTGCTTTACAGAAGTACTTTAGTGAAAATCTCAGAAAAAGCTGTAGTTTAACGGGTTCAAACCGAGGCGCCCCATGTCCTGGGGAAGTTTTCTAACCACTGGTCTCCTCATGCAGCTAGTCCAGAGCCTTTCTCAAGGATTGCGTTTAAAATATTAGCCCTGCAGCCCTCCGTGGGAACGGCAGCTCGTAAGAGAAATACTGAGCTCAGAGCTTGAACTCATGACTCCTCTACGCCACTCCATCGCACAGCCACTCCATCACAAAGCTGACCCTGTTTTATTTGATCTTAAGGTGTTCCTAAATCTTGCCTCTTTCCATGGTCAAGGGATAGAACTTAGTCACTAGTAAGCTATTCAGATTTCATATTTTAGGACATCAAAGTACAAATGATGTTTTTCAATTTTCTCCACTTAAGCTTATTAAAAGAACTATTTTAAAGAGCATTATTCCCTGAAGTTACTGGACACAAAGATCTGCAAAAACCTTTCTCTGTTTTGGCTTTGGGTCAACACCGAACACAGACACAATAGGTTTCTTTAATGACATGTCACAGAATTATACATCCATCACTTCACCTGCAAACAGGCTAAAATACCGCCTGAGACAAAGGGAACCTTACGGCCCATTTGGTTAAGGGATGCTTTAGGGAAAATGCATCCCAATGCAGAAGGATATACATTCCACTGATTTTTTTCTTCCCCGCAAGCTATCCTTTCCCACACTGGTAAATGGCCGTAAACTGCAAAAGCGTGACGATACTCTGCCTGCAGAATGAGTTTTAGGTTACTTTCACTGACAGTCCTTCAGCAGCGCCCTGGCCTGCCGGACTGCTCCCGGTGAAGGACCCGTTCCAAGTGCCCAGGTCAGCACCACGCTCGTGATGCTGAGAGCCTGTTTTCAAACCCCACAGCACCGATATTTGCTTCTGAAGGCAGCTGAAAACGAGCCATATCATTCCCATCAAACTAAAAAGCACCACTATCTTGTGAAGTCGCAGCAATATTGCTGGTGGATTTAAACAACCAACACAAAGCTTGCAGCGTGAGAAGGGCTGACATGGCTGTGTATATCACTCTTTACTATGCTGCTGACAGTAATTTATATCCGTATGTGGAGTGCAAGCCTCACAGACTCATAGCAGCAACACAATACAGAAAAGCACAAGACAGCGTGTATTTTAGAGAGGGGACAGACATGAAGCCTGGTTTCGTTCCTGGGAAAACCGTGTGGTCCGGGGACAGCGCATTGGGATGGCACTGAAAAGACCAGGATCCAGCAGCTGTCAGTGCACTTCAACTTGCGTAAGATCATTCCCTTCTCTGTTCTCTTTCCTTCTCATCTCATCTTTGTCCACCTTACCTGCTCAGACTGACAGCTTTGGGGACGGGCTGGTATATTAATGATCTGCTGCCGTGGTTGTAGAGTAGCCAGCACAGCGAGGGTCCCATTTGCAGATGGACCTCACAGGCACTTCCATAACGAGCACCAACATCATTAATTCCCACAAAACACTAGCAGGCACATGGGTTGCCGGTGTGGCCACGCAGCCACTTGGACCCCTAACTGGCTACCTCTGTATACGAAGGATTACTGGAACTGGTGTGTTTCACACGTTTTCCTTCACGCACGGGGCTAATCAAGACAAGTACTTCTTACTGGAGGTTTTAAACAGAGACCCGCAGGTGCCTAAGGCTCTGCAGGAAAGAAAGGAAAGGAAAAGAGAAGCGAGAAGATCAAGATCCACCTTAGTTCGGTCGGAAAAAAAAGTGTTTCCTGCTGTCAAAGTACCGGGGATTGACCAGGCCGTGCCTGGACCCGCTCCCCGCGCTCTCCAAGGGCTGGCTGCAAGCACGGCCTCTCTCGTTTCCCACACTCGGCCTGCGCTGGTCTGACTGCGTCGAGCGGGCTGTCGGGCAGTTAGCAGAGAGGTGGCGTTTATCTCATCATTGCTCCATTACAACGGAGCTACTTCTGCTTCTGGAAGACATGGGCTGGCTACGCAGTACGTAACAGCAATGCGTGGAAAGCTAGCACGACAGTCCACGTCTCAAAAGGCATTCTAGAAGTTTGAGCTCACCCAGAAGGCCCTCGGGACGGTACCTTCACGCTGCCGTTCTCAGGACCGTACCCCATCACACCCTAATGAACACCCTGCCTGAAGACAGCAGAGGAGACTGGCACTTACTTGTTGAAAAAGCAGGTGCGCTCCCCAAATCAGACAAACAAACGCACAAAACCCCGTTTCAAAATCTCCTTTCGCCCGGCTCGTCCCGCAGCCCACACGAAGGGTTGCACCCCCAAAGCCGGTGGCTGAACGAACAGGCTGGATGGCTCCGGTAGGTTTTGAAATGCCGACAATTCTACATTCCCTCTGCAGCGTTTATCCAAGGCAGCATTTGCAGGGCTCAGGTTATCCACACCGCGCTGAGCAAACAGCACACAGCTCATTTATCTGGAGGGGCTTTGTTCAGCTGGGTTTCACGCTCCCGGCTCGAACACAATGTTTAACTCCTCGAAGATACACTACCGCACATTTAGACACCAATCACACAAGCCATCATTTTAGATGCCTAAGAAAGTAAAATCAAATACCATGGGGATTATATCAGAAACCAGGTTTAGCTAGTATTTCAGCTCTGGGTCATTATTTCGTACGTATATATCAAAGGAATGTGAATGCGGAATAGGCTGAGAAGCAGACTGCAGATGCAAATGCCAGAATACTACAAGACTAATAGATTATTTTTAAGGGGAGGGGATAGACTGAAAATATAGGAGAAAGTTGCTGAAATAAATCAAAGGTGAGCAGATGCACTTGGCCAAACGGCTTTTTCCTTCGTAGTATAGTGATTTGTTTTATCCCTGTGTTTCCCGAATCCAGTCAATAAGACTGCATTAAAAATGCATGGGCCAATTTGATGTACACAACACTGAGTTTTTCAGAGAAGCCAGGGCATTTGGAAGGGCGCAAGCTCTATACTTATGTACAGAAAAGGAGAACAGAGGTTGGGAGAGAGGGAAATACTTGTCAGACGACAAGTTCCCCATGTAGCAAAAATAATGAATTCCTCTTCTTTTGGGAGAAACAGCATCCTTCACCAACAGAAGCTGCCACGCTCACGTGAGGCACCCACAGTGGGGCAGGAAGAGTAATAGCACCTACAAGAAGAGAGCAGCCTGTATTTTTACCACTTCTGCTTGCCACTCGCCGTATTTGAGGACTCCTGTTGGTGCAGGCTGCCACTAGGCACCACCAATGGCTTTCAGGAAAGCTGGCAGACAATGAATTTTCATCAGAAAACAAAGCTGACACTTTCCAATTTTCTGTCTGGACAAAGAGAAGGAAATCCTTCATTTGGAGGGAGCGCCAGCTGAGCTGGGGTATTTCATCCGTCGGTCTCAGCTGACAGGTCAGCGCTTGGTTTCATTTGGGGGCAGCACCTCGTACCAAGAGCCATCCGGGAGCAGCCTGCCTCCGCGCCGCTCCGCGGGCCGTGCTCTTCCACGTGCGGCGATTCACCGCTTCCGCCTCCTGCAGCCTCTCCAGATCCGTGAAACCGCACGACGCGTCCCACGCAGCACGCGGCAGCTCCGAGCCTTCCCGGGGGCAAGCTGGGGGGTTGCTAACCCCTTTCCAGCTAAGCCCCAGCGTTACAGGGTCTCAGCAGGTTGCCGGCAGATTACGGAGGCACCCCCTGCTCCGCAGGGCCCTTCAGCGCACCCCAGTTACCCTGAGATAGTCTCCAGAGAGCCTGATGTGTGCATTAAACGAAGCCTGTTGGTAACGGCTGGACCACCTCTGCTCTCCAGGATTCAGCTCCCCGTACCGACCACGGCAGGACCCAGCGCAGGCACCGGCTCGCTGCCAGCCTCCTGCCGCACCGATCCTGCTGGCAGGAGCAGGGTATTCACAGGTGGGTTGCCAAGTCCTTCCGTTGGATCTTTCAGGTTTGTTAAGAACTTGACCATGTGAGCCTTCAGGCTGGGGGATAAATCAAGGGAAAGGCTCTCCGTTTGCAAAGAAAGTGCATTATCCAAGGAGAGGGGAAGGACAGAGAGGGGGGCGGAGGGTCTGAGACTTGTGCTCTCTTCATAAAATCTGTCAGAAGATACACGGCTGATTTGCAGCTCTGCTTTCACCCCAGGATGCCTGCAGCCAGCGAGCGCTGCACAGGAAGGTCTTCCCCGGCAGAAAGGCAGAGAACGCATTCTGTGACACAGTAAAACATTGAAATTAAATCTTAAAACAGAGGAAAACAACTTCTGAGAGCTTCTCCAGCAGCAGCAAGAGGTTTGTGCTGCTATATTCTGAATTTGTGTGCTATACATCTGAATTTGCATGAAGTGCAAACACGCAGGCACACACACATACACACCCCGCTCCTGTTTGCTCCGAGAGTGTTCAGAAAATAGCACATGTTCTCTCCCTCGCCTCCACCTTGCTGCAGTCACGGCAGCGCAAAAGCCTGCAAATGGCTGGAAGGAAGCAGGGCTGTCATCTAGCTGCTCCGCAGTCGCAGTCCGCTGGGATGAGATCGGTCCAGATTGTTGTTGGGGTCCATTCAAGCGGCAAAACATTAAATGTTTCTATTATTTAGTGCATGCAGCTGGTTAAACTGAACAGCCTAGCAGGCTAATGGGAACCCAGGAATAACCGGGTCAGCCAAAGAAGGTGTGAGCGTGCGTGTGCGTGTACGTATGAGGATATATATCACTTGCTGCTTCTTATATCAAGTGTAGATTTAGGAACAAATAGCCTGTGTTGTAGCACTTTCTACCACTGAGAGCTGTACACGGCACTGATTAGCTTTTTAAAACCTACTGGGGAATGGAAGGATCTCTAGGAAGGTCATACAGGGGAAAAGCTGTCCTTAAAGGAAAATCAAATACAGCAGCCTTCACGCAGCTTTAGGTAGAGCGGGCCGGCCACGCGAAGGCCTCTTGGATTTGAGGGCTCAAGTACTTTGCAGAAGGAGTATATATATAAGAACAGCTGAGGATGGAAATGCATTACTCATGCATCGTGGAGTTACTGCTGGGGCGTTGATCTGGATCAGAAATCGCTCCCCGTAACCCTGTAAAAGTCCAACGTTTCCGTATTATTTTTTGACTCTTTGGAAGCTATTTCCACCATCTGGAATTATACCATCCATCACAGATCCCCTTCGAAGCATCTTCTCTCTAGGCAGAATCACGAGGTGCTTCATACCAATTAAAAAATTACCATCGTAGAGTCTCTCGCACTGTTTTGCAAACCAGCCTGGAAACTACTCGAATATTTAGGGTGACAAGTAGGAAAAATGAAAACAAGCAAGCAGAGGCATTTCAATAATGCCAGGACTAATCGCTCAGTTACGTACCGTTTGGGTTAAGAAACAGTCTAAAAATGATCAAGCAGAAGGCTTCAAGATTCAGGCATTTAAAGAGTGGGTGGACAAAGCTCGACATAGGAGAGCAGACAAAATGAGCAAGTGGCACAGCAGATGATTTCATATGTTAACTTCTATAGCTATATCTTTTATATCTAATGTCCTTGGGTTTATGGCACACAGGCACGGCTCTGCAGGGTACACGGCCTTTGCCGTTCTGCAGTGCATCCGGAACGCCGCGGCAGAGCAGACGTGCTGCCTGTCACCTTCCCATTCCTCTGACCTACGGTGAAATAAATCATACCTTCTAAATGTTTTTATTCTATCAAAATTCTATTTGATGGTGACTAACAACACAGTGAGGTATATTCACCATATACTTTTTCTTTAGTGTAGAAATCAAGTTCTGCAAAAGATCTCTGTTCTGATATACTGACAAATTTTTAAATGTCAACATTCAGCTCCATCCAACTGAAGAGAAATCTTTCCTATTTCAAAGATTTCAATGCAGGAAAATTCTGCAGAAATGAGTGTTTCATGAAACCACTAAAATACCCCATAGTTGAGTCGCCCACTTTCATAAAATGAGAAAACTGTTCTAAAGGAAAGGATGATTGTCAATTAAAAATGAAGCCATTCTGTTGCAAAACTTTTGAAATAAGGTATTCAGACATCACAACATCTTTCCCTAGATTGCTCTTAAATTAAATAATGGTAAATTCAACCAATTTCACAAAATAATTCCCTTCGAACGCAACCGCAGGTCTTAACAAGGTATGGTTTGTCAAAGTTTCTGCAATTAAATTTACTTGAAAATGAGCTAATATGGCCTACAAGGTTTGGGCTAGTACACCCACGCAACTTTCACTTTTCCAGTTCCAAAGACTGAACTTACACAGTATACCAGTATACCACAATATACAAGCTCAGAAAAGGGACACTTTTTCATTCCCATTTGAACTACTGACTCCCCTCAACAGCGTATTGTTTTACAGATCATTACTTTTGCGCTCTGCTGTGTATTTTTGACTCGTGCGTGCCTGCTACGGTACGCAAAGAAAACTTGAAAGACCTATTTCTGCTAAAGCAAACTGATGCTACAGATTCTTTTCATCTATTTTTTTCTCCCCCCCTCTTTTAAGATTCAGCTACTTACTATGTTGGATTTCACGGCCTTGAAATCTGCTTTAGAAAAAACGCAACATGGACCCCTGTTGATAATTAGCCTCAAGTTTGAAAGCGCTGGAGAAGAAGGAGGCTGACATTCCCCACCGGCAAACTACAAAGAACGGCGCGCAGTCTCACGCTGCCTCGCTCTCCGTCCGACGGCAGAAAACCTGTAGCTCTGACATGCACGAAACGTAATTAGAAACTGGTTCCTGCATGTTTTAAGCAGAGTCAGAGTTCCAAAGTAATCTCGACATGACTCTAATTTTTGTGTGTTATCCTAATAGGATATCCAGATCCCTCTCCTGGGTGCTCAGATACTTACTAACGTGCGCTAAAATCCTTTTCATATTTCCCCGGGGAAAATTCCCTAGACTGTGGGTGGCGGCGGTCTATGGAGAAGGTACATTCGTAGGCAAACGATTCCCACCCAAAGGTGGGAGCTACCGCCTGACCTCCCTGACTTACAGCAAGGGGAAAACAGCAGGAGAGAAACGTGTCTGGAAGGCCTAATCCATAGGTAACGCAATGCGAACAGAACGGAGTAGCTAATTACATTTGGAGTGTGTGTGCAGTGCTCTTTATTGACTAGACCTCTTAAATTGGTATTTATGTTATTGCTGTCTGGAAGCCCCAGGCCTTCTTTGAGTGATATTACTAGATGAGATAAATAGAAATTATTTTACAGTTACTGATCTGGTTACCGACATATGCGTTTCTTGTTTGTAAATGTCAATTTATTAGCATACGAAGGATAAACTCCTAGAATTACTTAAATCACTACATTTTCTGATAAAATCATTAGACAGAAAAAAGTAAAAAAACAACGCAAGAACATGCTTTCACAACCTCCGAATCTGTGGCGAGGCTGCTTTGGAAGATACATAAACCCAAGCTGACGCTACACTTGATCTCAGCCGAAAAGCCTAATAGCAATATTACAGCCAGTAACGTTTTACACCTGACAACGTAAAGATCCTGTTTGCGCATCTATCAATTATTTATCACCTTAGTAAAAATCACTGCCCACACAACCACACCTCACGCTCACCGTTCACGTTGCAGGGGGCAAACTGCCGCCTGGGATGGCAAAACTAGAAACCACTCAGCTTATGGGATAATTTCAAAGTCAGAGGACGTTTTGTTTACCTAGGCTGATTTGCAGTCAGGCTGCTACACGAGACTTGGAGAGATCTTGAAAGTGAGCACAGCCCTAATAAGAGAGGGTGGGAGAGTCAACCAGAGAAACCATCTATTGTCCCCTGTCTCAGGAGCTTTAGCACTGCTCAAAGTTACCCGATCCTCCCTATATTCCTCATTATATAACCCATGGTTTTATGTGAGAGGGTGGATAATCCCTGTGCATAAGAGCTATTGGCGAGTATAAGAGTTATTCAAATCTCTAAATCACAGACATCTGCTGCAGTTCTTGCATAGTTTAGCATTCATAGGTGGCTTTTTCCATGCAGGACGGACCGCCCAGCGTTGTCCCCTGCAGTTAACAGATTTTTCTGGTGTAAAACACTCTTACTCATTCCAGGCTTCATTGAGCTATCTGAAAGTTGAGGCTTTCTGTACCATTCTCTGTGTCCTGACCTAGCAAGCATACAGTATCATGTAACCCAGGAATAAGAAACACGGGCAGAATGAAGTTATATGTGGGATTTCACCTTCTGAGTGTGCAGGAAGCAACGCCTGCTCTCAGGACTCCCGAAAATGGGCACGCACCGGACTTTGCACGTTAGGGAAACGTGAGGAGTGGCACGGCTCTGGCTCAGCAGATGATGCAAGATACGAGGACAGCAAGGCAGAGGCAATTCACAAGGCTACCAGCAAAGCTGCCTAAACGGGCCCCACGTTGGCAAGTGAAATCAGTTTTGGTCCAAAGAGCAAGACTAATGAGAGAAACAAACATGGATTCCCCATGAAAAATAAGAATCGTCCTGCTTTCAAACATTTTCCCCCGGGTACTGTAGAAATCACGACACTTTTTCACAACCTCCGGATGTTGCCGACAGAGGAGCGGCACACGGGAAGGTTGCCTGCATCTCGATCTCCTTCTCTCCATGATGCCTTGCCTTTATAAGAAAAACCAAAACAGCAGGTGTGGAATACCCATGTGGAAAGACATTTTAAAATAAATATCTGGTGCCTTTTTTTACCAGAATAGATCTGATAATATTTTCTGAAGGTGAAAGAATAATGAATTATCAAATTGGCAACGTGGGTGGAATCATTTACATCCCATCTGCCTTCTAGGTGCCTAAATCCAGCAACTAACCGCAGTCCCACAAATGCTCTATGGCTACAGTACGTGAACGGAGAGACCCTGTATGTCCCCTACTGATTTACAGATTAAAACCCTGCTTGGAAGAAGCTGCCTACCAAGACATGTTCAAGTTTTTGCAGTCCTGATTCAACTGCTGCTGAAATCAGTGGGAGTCCTGCCACTGATCCTAACAGCACTCGGATCACATTTCCCACAGAGAGTTATTCAGGAATTTTAACGTGGTCATTTTGTCAGGAAAAAGAAGACGACTGTAGAATATGTACTAAAAAAAGGGAATTTTATATTGGCAGAAGATAGATAAAACACCCTAATAGGTTTTTTTTTCCGTCTCTGATTTCTATTATTCATGGAACTCTAATGATCCCTTTCTGCATGCAAGACAAAAGCAAACCATAGCCTCCTGGTAGCAAGCGTGGCACTCCGTCATTAATGTAACGTGGGTATGTTAATGCAATAGTAATTGCCTACCCTACTGCAGGCAAATCACCTTGCACTGGAAGTGTATCATTGTTACAGTTCCATTTTCATTAAGATGACAAAAAGGACCCCGAGATGATTGCCTGTTTTCGTATTGTATTAATGAAAGTGAATGTTAACAGAATTGGGAGGGAAATTAGGAGCAAACCCAGAAAGTAGCGAAAATGACGCCCTACCACTGTAAATAAATTGATGTGGCGACTTAGCACTTCTCTCTGAGGACCGTCCCGGAAGAAGATGACGGCAGATTAACTCGATGGGCAGTCTGCACGTTCAGGCAGTGTTGGCTCGTAATAAAACTTTCAAAACATGCAAGCTGCAGTCAAATTTAATCAAGTAAATTTCACACCAACGGCAGCCTCTAAAAACAATTTAAAAATCGGGAAAAATCACAATTTCAAGGCAACGTCGACAGCCAAAGAAAGCATAATCCGTATTTGCGTTAGGTCCTCATGCATCTTGTCACGTATCTGCACTGAAATCTTCTCCCCATTTGGCACAAAACTTTCTTACTTTTCAAACAACAACCGAATAAAGTCCCTAACTAGTTTATCAAAACAACTCTCAGCCAAAATGCTGAACTCTGTGGGCCTCAGCAATGAATTACTGACTTTTTGAAAAGAAAAAGTTTGAGACAGATATGATTAACTTTCCACGCTGGAAGTGTGGCTGCCCCGAAAGGGCAAGGAGTGTTGGGAATTGCAGATGGCATCCCAAAGCTCAGTGAAGAATCAGGAGCATCTTATGTTCCCTGGGGGGATGTTCGCACTGTGTCTGCATCTAGACCTGGAAGATGCCATTGGAATGGCAGGAAGCATCATCTCTTTGTGATTCGTACGTGATATAACTCAGTAACTGGATGGGCTGCAAGAAGGGGATATAGAAGCGCTAAATAACATGTGAAAAGGAGTAATTAAAGAACCAATGCGGAGGTTTTGTATCTCCAAAGCACCTGTTTGGTTTTGCCGAGGTTATCTGAAAGGATACTCCTTGCCAGCGTGGATGCAGCCAGCCAGGGCTGAAACACGATTTTTTAAACTTTCAGGTTACAAGGGAATAGTGCAGGCGAGGAGGGATGTTGCTGAAATTCAACTCTGTAATGGAAACCTGGATGAAACGGTTTCTGCATCCTTATCACCTCTCTGCAATTCAACGCGAACGTTGGCAGACTAACCACGTGCACGAGACAGCCGAAGGAGTTCGTGTTAGTTTAGCCATGTGTTGCTATTCTGATAAAGGACAAACCGACTCACCATTAGAAGCCAACGACAGCCTTAGAAAATGTACTGTTAAGCATGTTTTTCGGTTTAAAAAAAATAAAACACATTTGATGGATTCTGAAATGATGAGTAAAAAAAATAAAGGTCTGAATATTCAGCTGTGTTTTGAATGGCAGAGTGCACACTCAACCTGAAAAATAATCTCTGCTCTGCTGAAGTCATTCATGTCCAGACTTAAATTATTTTTATTCTTTGTCGGTGGTAAAACGACGCTTAATATTTTATCTCTTTTGTTCACGGCAAGATTTTTTTGTTGTTTTGGGAAACAAACATCTTTCCCTAGGGAGTACGGCATCAAACAGGTCCTGAAGCAAAGGGTATTTTTTGCAGCTGTTCCGAACAGTGCTCATCTCCAGTCTGACTCAGAAGCGACTTGCGCATCGCTAGGGTCAGAGACCATCCGAACTGAGAGAATGCCACATAAGAAAGTACCAACAAGGACAAAAGAAGAAATACGGGAATAGCTCCCCATGTGCCCAGAATGAACTAATGCTAAAGAAGGGGTAATTACGCTCCTGAAGTAAAGCTTCTTCTAAATCAAAGTGGCACAATACAGTACCACAGTACCACACTCGTGGAACAAGCACAAAGAGCAATACAATAAATACAATTCCATGTCCCGTCTGCTCTGTTCTCCCAAACTGAAGCATCTCAAACATTACAGGAACATTTTCTGTATTTCATTACAGAGTCTACATTTGCCACTTACACATTTAAGCGCGGAGAACTTAAGTGACTGTAGTAAGTCATTATGAGAGAACATGGTACAGTACTGGGGTGCATCCAAAACCTCAACGCAGACACATCAAAGCATTGCTAATCGAAAGGTGAAAGAACACACTGGCAGAGAAATCTGAGCCCAATAAAATCTGATGATTCTTACACACCTACGTCGCTCGTGAAAGTGGGATGCTGGGGAAAATAAAAAATACTGAAATATTATCACCTTTCAGAGTGCCTTAAGGAAGCAAAGAGCCAGATCAAAGCACAGCTGATTTATGAGCAAATCCCATCTATTCTTTTCAGAGCTTTCCAAAATTACCAGTGTATATTGGGGCTTTAAAAACAATGGATGAAAAATCAGAGGTGCAAGGGATTTCATTCGCCACATAAAATAGTCTCTGTGTGGAGCATATTAATGTTCCTTTGAGGGGCTCTATAAAAGCCCCTCCATTAGAGAGATAAGGAAATACATTGAAATCGGCCAAACTAATCCACAGAGCCAAAAGACACAACAAAACGTTCGCATACTTGCTCTGCAAGTAGTTCTTCTGGGTACCATCATAAAACCTGGGTTATTTATAATCAGACACAAAGAATAACGAGGAGGGGACACGTTAGTCCTTTTGCAATGTCCCTTCACGCCCCTGTAATTCACTCGTTTGTAAGGAGCACATCCTGCTTCGCTCAGACAAACAAGATGCAAGATCCCATGTCTCAAGAGGTGGAAAGAGGAGAAAATCCACAGAAACAAAAAACCACGTCCGCTCTAATGTCCAGCGCTGTCATAATTAATGACAGCAAAAAATCTGAAGGGATATTAAACCCTGTGCCTCAGGGGTTAGGTCAGTCTGCAAGTATCATAGATCCAAAGGAGACCACGCAGGGAATCACATTATTCCGTATCTCCCTCCTGCATGGCTCTTACACTTCCTCCCCAAAAGACTGTAATGAATATTGTCAGAGACAAGATACTGGAACAGATGGACCTTAGGTTTCACTCGATTCCTGTGCCTATGTTATTATTAGAAGAGAAGCTGTCACAGGTATCTAAATGATGATGAAGCCCCTAAAAACGAAAGGGCAGAAAAAAAGGAATGATGCAGCAGGCATCTGCTCCTCTCCCTCTCCTCTTCCGAGCACAGAGGCAACACGTTGCACACCTTCATATTCTTAAGGTTAGGACTCCAGCCCCATTCCCAGGAAAAAGAAGAAATCAGGCTTTTGTACAGTGTATTTCATTTTTGACAACGTTTTTCCCTAGTAGTCCAATAGAAAGCTCTGAAAAAATAACTAATGCTGCCTCCCAAGTGCCTTGTTCATCTCAGCTCCCTTCCAGGAGAAGGCCACCTGGCCCACCACGCAGAAACGACTCAAAAACCTGCAGAGTCAAACCCCCTGGCTGGTAACAGAAGATATTTATTACACTTGTCCACAGTCTTCAAGGAATTGGCGTGTTTGTGCATAATGTAGTAGGTAGCTGCAGGAGCGCATTGTTGTAGGCTGAACATCTACTTTAATGGTTATAGATAAGGCCGGAGTTTTCAATCTGCTTCTCTATTTCCAAAAGGGAAAACAATGTAAATAGCTATAGGAAAACGAGTATATAAACGACGGGGCACAGGGTGGGATTTGGAGTTCGTTCCCACTGAAAGCTCTGCGGGCATCTCTGAAGGGTCCTTCTACCCCTGATCACTGCATCGCGTCCTGTCCCGCTCCTGCTTCAAGCAGACAAAGCCCCGAGCAAAGCCCAAGGAACGCCTCTTCTGTCCCTTCGCCGTAGGCCAAAGAAACACCATTCAAGACCAAGAGGTGAATATGCCACTACAATAGTGTTGAAGTATGATCTTCTCTCCTCTTGCCTCGCCCACGCCTCCCCTCCCAAAACCAAATCCCAAGTCTGAAAAGGCACCGCTTGATCTTGCAATGATGAGAGATGTGGCTGGAAAGCGCCGAAAGTTGAACGACAGGAGCGAGAGGAACTAAACCCCTGAGGGATGCTGAAGAGAGGAGTACGCTGCTGGCAGTTCGGTTAATCCGTACGATTTTTCTAATAACAGTTTCATAAAAGCGTTACGTTTAATAACACCTAAGCCCCTTCCGGAAAGTGCTCGTTAACTCGCTGTTGCTGTTTGGTTTAGCCTCAAATTGTTACCTTTAAAAACCCAAAGAAAACTTCAAAGACTGTGAGGCTGAAGAGCAAATATTCACTGGTGCCTTAAAATGAAACCTAAGGTAGGGCAATGAGCAGAGGAACAGTTGGTGAACAGTTGGTGAACGGATATTTTTATGCAAGGAATGCCTGAAGGAAAGAGAACGAAAAAAAAACTGCGTAGGAAGAAGGAGCAATTAATATGCTCCTTTTTTTTCTCCTTACGCTTATTTTGATTTAAAAGTCTATTCTTTCACTATCACAGATTAAGGTCGCTATACAATTTACCGTGGAAAAAAAAGTGGTCATAGTGGTTGAATCAAGAAATGAAAGGGCCTACGACAGAGTTTTTAATTATTCAAAATGATCACAAAGATAGTCTGAATTAATTTTCACATTTTTGCATTTGTACATTTCAAATGAGTATGTGTATAGATATTATTCAACTCACTGGGAAATGGCACGCATCCTTAAGACCAGTTCCCTCGTTAATGTCACTCTTGATTGAGAAGGCCACCAACTGTAACGTCGTCTTGCTAAAAACATTAAACACTTCAACGTTTCATGTGAGCTACTCTCACCAAAAAGCCTTGACGCCCCCAGAAATACATGCAACAGCAAGCCTTAGACGCCAAAACAGTATTTAAATAAATAAAAATTTGAAAATAATTTAAAAAAATACTCTGGATCCAAATTCCCTCTTGCATCTTACTAATTACGGGGTACGGGCCGTTAGGTGCGCATCTCTTGTTAGCTTAATGGGAGCTGTGAGGCCAATAGTTGCTATAGCAGAGCTGAAACTACATCCCAGTTGCTCCCCCCGCTGCTGTTGTTTTACAGCTGCAAAAAAAAATACGAACTACAATTACACAATTGTTCATTTCCTATTTTTTGCCATTCAACATAACACCGCACGGAAAATCTCAGTACACATAACCAAGCAGAATATTAGTGCGTAGAAGCTACAGTGAGCAACGCTGCTCCTCACTGACGGCAGCCGCCCTTGTGCTCATTTTGCCGGCATCGCCGTTTACGTGGTTTATTCTAGCAGCAGAGAGCAGCCAAGAATCAGCCCAGTGCCCACAGCTTCCAGACAGTTTGGTGCACACTATGAGTGTGTAAATGAAGACTGGCGTTATCGAAGTTAAGGGCTTACAACAGTGCCAAACAGCAGTAACAGCAGCCGGACTCTGCGGCTTTTTTAATCAAACACAACCCCAAGGAACTTGTAGATGTGCGTGTGAGACTCAGGGACCGTTTGGGAGGTAATTACCTGAAACTTGGCTATGTACTAGTAGCATTTAAAAAAGGTTGTGGAGGGCAGATGCAGAGACTTTAACGGCTTTTTATCCAAAACATGCTCATACAGATTCTTAATTATTTTAACTATCATAACTTTTAATGGAAGTTCAACTTTTGAGACGTACATTTTCACAGCTGGGACAAACACGAGTCGTCCAACAGATGGGGAGAAGAAAGGAGAAAAGAATAGTCAAGAAAAGATCACAGAGGAAAAGCTCTTTAAGAGTCTCTGCAAGAGCAGGACAAATATTGGCATAAAATATTTATGGGCAGTCATTCAATCAAGGCCCATGAGCTTCCTTTCAAGTATTCATTCTCCTTTTTATTCACTTCTTGCAAAGACTGACTGCATGAGCAAGGTTTAGCCTGACTAAATCTTCGTGTAAAATATGTATACTGGTTGCAAGCAGTAAGTTTTCATATTTGGGGAGAACCTGACATTTGGGAAGTCCATGGGAATTTTGCTGTGTGCTTCAAAAACACTGAGATTTTACCCCAGATGTCTTCCAGCTGATTTCAAAGCAAGAACAATCAATTCTAGTGGCAATAGGAATAACAAATCGTTCACAATCTTTGTTAGAATGAGACGGTTTTTGAAAAAAAAAAGCCATTTCCCAAGTTACGCTGAATAACACAGGCACTTAAAATCAACTCCAGTTTGAGGACAAATTCTGTATGGCAGCTACTTGCTTGGACAAAGTTAATGGGATACTGCAAAAAAAACAGGGAAGGCTCTTCCCGTACCTATTTTTACACCCACAAATATACTGAACTTTTTGGTTTGGCTTTTTCCTTGTTCAGACTTGTGATTTAGGACATTACTCTCCATGACTGAACTTACAATTACAGCAAATTGCAGAGCTGTAATTTCAGGGAGCTACGTCTTCTCTCTGCAGAGACCAGCCAGGGCTTTTCAATTCGCACATCTTTTACAGAACCAAGTCCTTATTCACAAAGTCCACGTGCACTCTTAACACCGTGAAACGTTGCAGGTGTGTATCCAATATTTGCAACTTCATTTTTCTGGTTTTTAAATACATAGATATATATATTCCAGTCCCACACATCTCACTGCACACATGCAGCGAACGCGGGGTACATTCTCCTCGTACTCTATCATTAAGAGCTGTATTGACAGCAAACAAGTTACATATCTTTTTTTTTAACAACATATAATTTTGCTGTTGTTTGCACGTTTTCTCCAAGACATATTGGATACCATTTGCTTTTCATTACAAAAAATGTGCTGACAACAAAATCACATATTCCTGACACACAAAAGAAAGAAGAAATAGCTACCATTTTTGGGTCAGGGGAGTTGTTACATGGGAAACTTGATACATCATTACCCGGGTACGCAGAGCTCGCTCGGCGCACACACGAAAGCACGTGGCACGTGCATCTATCGAGACACGGTAGAGGTGCTTGAGGCTTTCCAAACCCCTGTCCTTTTTATTCACATTATTGATATATTATTTTTAATTATCTGAAGATAATTAAATCTGGATATCCAAGGGTAGCCAGATGCAAACAGGTCTGAAGATTTATGCAGTGAGGCTGCTACATTTATGAGCGTATTTATACCTATAAAGCCTGTAAACTAACACTGCAGAGGGGCCTGCGCCCGATGCTACATTAGCCAGCTTAATTCATCACACAATGCCCAGTAGCAGTGGCAAGGTAACATCCAACTTAACGACAGAGCTAATTTCTGATTCTTCATATTCAAGATACACCTAAATCAAAGATCTACAGATAGACCTAAATCAAAGATGTGTGTAAAAGCCTTTGGAGAAGCCAGAGCCACTATGAAATGGTACAGATCTTCAGCTGAGGGGAGATACACAGCTCCTCTGGTCTGCCTCTCACTTACACTCAGACTGTACACACGCAGTCGATGATACCCATGCACCGCTCTGCTAGGCTGCATCGGTGGCCCCCAGCTGGATCGGGGCCTGGCGGTGGTTGCCTATCAGGGAAGCCAAGAAAAGCACATGTCTATGTACCTGGAAAGTGCTATCTGAGAGGAAGCAGGCAAAATGGTACCCCTGGGGTCTCCTTATAAGCTTCCCAGCACACACTGGAAGGCAGACCCAGACCACAGGCTCCAGCAGTCTCTGACTCTTTACGTACCCTTTTTGGTGAATCTTTGCACTCCACACGTCATCTATCTGCATCACACAGAGGCTTCATGCTTACAATGTTCCACGCAAGAAGAGCAAATCCAAGGAGTTCATGACACCCCTCTCGGTCCGAACCATGATCTGGATGCGCAACACTGGAAACAGCAGGACTACTTTGTCCCACCTCTTCCTTTCATAGTTTTCCAGATAGGAAAATTTTTAAAAATCTGGGACTACACAAAGAAAATACGTTGACATTTGTCAAAAAGCTGGAACAGCAGAAGAAATTCCTGAAAAAGCAGCTGGTCCCTGGGCTGTGGTGTTCCCAGTCTCCAACAGCCCAGGGTACCACACAGCTGTACTGGGCCTGTTACACTCATCAGTGCACAGCGGCTCTTCGAACTGCAACGTGGATCAAGAGCGAGCGAGAGCAGAAGAAAAGTAGCAAGAGGCCTATTTTCTTCCTCTGCCGTTTTTAATTGTAGTTTCTGCAGAAATTCCTCAAAAAGAACAAGATCGTTCAAGCCAAATGGAGCCACTGGAATCTACCCATGAAGGGCAAGTCAAACTCACTTTCTGTTTTGTCCATGAGCTATATTTATTTATTATGACCAAAAAAGCCACACTGATCTCTCTGGAGCTGTACTGTCAAAACCAATGTACTTGGGTCTAAAATAGCATTTTTTTCTAGTGTGGTCTCTCTTTCTCAGTTCCCTCTCCCTGCCCTTTGCCAGCTGGTGGGTAGCTAGTGCAGCTGGCAGCGATGCCAAGCGCTTTGCTACAGTGGAGCCCTGGGCATTCGCAAGGATAATAATCAGTGGTCAGGGAAGCATGTACTGAATATGCCAGTGACACTGAGCAGTTACTTCCACCGCTCTTTGTATCGTGCACTCTGACCTGCAGGACGCAAAAGAAACTGCGTATCAGAAAGAAGAATGAGTGGTTAAGCACTAGAAAAATGTTAATAGCAGCGATGTCCTATCATCTGCAGCAAGCCTTTCAGCGTACATCAGCGTGCCACCAAAGACAACACTGAAGAAGGCGACTGCGTGTGACTGCCAGGAATCACGCTGTGCACAGCCACGAAGGTCACTGCTGCGGTCCTGCCGCAGCCTCCTGGAGACCAACACTGCATACGCAGCACGCAACCGCACGCGAACGCATTCGGTAACACAACGCTGCTGATCTGCACTGGCTCAATCTGCAGCCAAAACGATGCCACAGGCTCCTGTAGTCAACAAGCAAAGCAGTAACCTGTCGAACCTGGGTGCTTGACGGCGGAACCACGTGGGGTCCTTCCTTCGCACACCCCACACTTCTCTTCATCCCACAGCCACGCTGGTTTTACATTCCGGCCTGCCCCATGTGGTGGAGCAGTAGGTTTGGGCATTACATTCTCCTTTACACTTCTGTTAAGGAGAATTGCAGTGATTAGAGCTGGTGTTTCAACGGAGTTGAGTTTGCCACATTTCTAGTGACTTCAACACTTACCCTCCCGGATAAAGGTATAGTTTGTAACGACAGTGGATTCCAGGTGAATGCTCATTGCCCGCACAAACCACTCATCCTGACCAAACAGATGAGCAGCAGATCAGCATCCCTGAAGAAGGAGCAAGGAACAGACTGATTCATTTATTTAAAAGGCTGGCTGAGAACTCCGCTATCTTTTGAGAATCCTGACATTATTTTCTTCTTCCTGCAAAACTAAACGTCATTAAACAGATTTTCTTTTAATGCCTATCAACTCCAGTGCTTTGCTAAAATGAATATTATTTCCCTTCTGTGCATGTATGTAGCCTCTCAAAACCAGCTGCACACACACCACCTCAGAGCAGGTCTGAGGCTTCAGGGGCTAATAAAATCTCTGGAATTGTGATTTTAGCACTGCTGATCGGGGTAGGAATCACACGAACTATCAGCAGCAAGTTTGTAGAGCTCAAGGCAACAGATGAGTACAGCTGCAATTTGACAGGACGAATTCNAGGCTTCAGGGGCTAATAAGATCTCTGGAATTGTGATTTTAGCACTGCTGATCGGGGTAGGAATCACACGAACTATCAGCAGCAAGTTTGTAGAGCTCAAGGCAACAGATGAGTACAGCTGCAATTTGACAGGACGAATTCCAAAAAGGAGAGGCCAAAAAACAAACGAGCAGAAATAACTTTTCACCTCTGAACTAATGTAGCAATCCGTGGCCAAGAAGCAGAAGCCCGAGAGCTGCTCCAAGGGTCCCTACACAACGCTGGCTGACTACAAAGAAGGCATAATTATCAAAGAGCTATGAGACAGCAGGAAAAGGCTTACGATTCTGCAGAAGACGGCAACATTCCGGGCCTGGGATAAAATGTAGTTTTTATTCAGGTAAAGTTCTCATTAAAATCTGAGAAAGTATTGAGAAAGTAAAAACAAGGACCTTAGGGTCCAGCCTATCCCATCTTGCTAATGAACTCTTAAGATACAGAGAACACAATTTTGCCCAGGGAGCAGCTTCCTTGCTTTACTCCGTGATCTCCTGTGAGCCTACAGAAAAGTCATGACAGTTCATGACGTTTACATCAAGGTGCAAGTTGATTTACCGTAGCAGAACAGCACGGTGTGTACGTCTGCTTCAGGATTCTTTCTTTCTTCGGTTATTTTTTTACATCTCTTCAGAGCACAGGAAACATATGACATAATCTGAATATTTATGGCACGCTGTGTAAAAGCAGAAGCCCCTCTTCTGCATCCATCTCATTACAGGAGTTTACATTTTTGGAAAGGTGTCCTGTTCTGGACCAACCTGAATCTCGTATTTCTGCTGCACTACTAGCCCAGACTAATACAATGGTGTAGATCGTAGAGGATTTCAAATCTTTCAGTAGCCTTTTCAAAACCAGAGCCCATGTAAAAGAGTTCAGCTAGCCACTCTCCTTCATCTGAGGGGAAAGCTTGCCTTAGGCACAAACAAAGCTTCAAACTGATTTAATTTAAAATTTCAAACTTCTGTATGCTGCTCAGCTTCTGACTGCCATCTGCTTTTTCAGCTTGCCGTGACAGAGAGCACATTTTTTATTATGTTTGTTCAAGCAGGTCCATCAGTACAATATTAATTTCCAGAGTTTGGGAGTTCTCTGTGCTTTAAAAAGCCACTAGTTATAAATCAGATCAGAAATTATCAACAAAAATATCATCACTCATTTCACCAGCTTTCTAAATTGCATCTTCTCAGCCTGAAGCTCCCAGACTCTGTTATCTTCTCGAACTGCCCCCCGCCTTCGTTTGTGCCGCACGAAACACATAGGTCCCTCATGATCTTAAATCAGGACCTTTGATGTCAGCCATAGCATATGAGTCTTCAAAAACTAGTAACCAAATGCATTTCCATCACATCAGATGAAGACACTCCTGCTGAGACACTCCCCTGAGAGCTGCGGCATCGCAGGAGCAGAGCAGTGCAATAGCCTTTACAGCAGGCATCAGGGTTATCTCAAATCAGACCCCAGGCCCTACCAGCTCTTCTCTTGACATCCCGCTCCCGGCCTTGCTGGGCCTTTTCCCTCTCTTTTTTTTCTTTTAAAGCTTCCTGTACAAAATTGATTTTCCAAGGAAAAAGGAAAAAGACTGTCACTTGGGACCTCTCCACTGAGTTAATCTACTTTTCCAAACTGCTTAACTAATGCGTCACATTGTGCCAATGCAAGAACAAGTAGAGCTCTCCTTCCACTTGCAAATGCGCTAAAATTAAGTTATTCCCTAGGCTTTACGCTTAAAATATGGATCTTCTGCATCCTTCCAGAACACGCTCCTTCCAACAAACACATTCCTAGAGACAGGCATATGTTACAAAGATCCTGATAAAATGAACCTTGGAGGAAACTGCAGCTTGTGCCTGTCCCTGCCGAGAAGCCAGAAACCTGCCAAGTCGTGGCTAAAACTGGCAAACGACATTAATAGACAGGACATGAAACAGCCCAGATGTGAGTGGCTGCGATTAACTCACAGGTGTACCCCCGCATTCGTCCCGCACCACGTCAAGCCCTCCTCTCTGTCAAAACCAGATGACTGCTCATCCCTGCCTTGTAGACTGGACTTACAAGTCCCGGTTCACTTTGCGTAAGGAGCTACGCAGACACTAATAACTCTTTTAGATGAATTATCAAACTGGGACTCTGTCCACACTGGTCCGTACGAGTCCAGTGCGCTCTCTCCAGATTATTTCAGGCCTGCTCTTTTACTTAAGTTCCAATTTTGACAGTTGTATCTTCCACCGAAACTCTCCTCATAACCTCCGGCAGCCGGCAACCGATGGGGTATTTGCTCCCCTATTCCCCTCCAACTGATTCTATTTCTATTCAGCAGCAAACTAACAATCCTAGATTCATATTGACACTCAACACAGAGCTTCAAGGTCTCCCTGAGAGGCACTACATAAATGTAAATTCTATAATTATTTGAAAGCGGAGCCTCTTCCAACCTGAGTGAGATCTGATAGCATCTCTGCCTTATAAATAATGTAACGTGTTGGCAGGGTTTGCTTCTCCGTACAAGGCACAGAAGGCCCAGCTGGAGCACAAACAAGCATACAAGAAAAACACAGCTGACAAAAAATGTACCGGGAGACCCAAAAAGACGTTCTCTATAGATCTCGGCATAGATGGACAACAGGGCTTTCTCCTGATTTAGGGCAACATCTGTGATTGGTGAAAACTGTGACTATTCGGGAAAGATTAGAAAGCAGAGCTGAGCCACGCTAGAGATGTGAGAGTTGCAAATACCCCAAATATTTCAGTCAAGTCTCTTTTGTAGTCCTACCTTCAAAGTCATAGATCGTAAAATAATAAAACGCTGTTGTCAAGATCCTCAAAACAAAGAGTCAAGGGCAAAAAAAAGATGATAATAATAAAAAATTCAGAGGTGTCTTACCCACACATCCCCACCAGCAGCTCCTCCTTGGCTCAGGGTGACGTGACACAGATGTTGTCGGCCGCGTGGGATGGTAACGCTGCCCGGAGAGCCTGCGCGGGCGAGAGCTCAACGTACGTCGGACTTTCCCATCTGATTTATGGCACCAGAATCGGCCAAGGTGGCTTTTTCACTTGCAGATTGGTAAAAGGACTCAGGTAACTTACAGAGCCCACAGAAAGTCCCTTGTCTTTTGCTAACCGACTGTATTTTCCGAGATAAAAGGCTGAGGGGAAGGATCCGGTTTACTGTAAATAAACAGCAAACTACTGGACCATCTGGAGCTTTTCTGTAATTTATGCTTGCTCGGCAATTTTAAGGAGACTTGTTTCCAAATGATGACACAGTTTGGGGATTTAAACTATAATCTTTAGAACACATATTTAAAAGGTATTAGCTAATTATTTAGGCTGTAAGTACTGCAAAAACAGCAAATAAACCAGAGTTCTTTGAACTAGTGCTTTTGAAGTTAGCAAACGTTTGAAGTGAATTATAGGTAAGGGGCATTTGATTGACTTCTGTGGAGATGGACTGTGAATGAGAAGAGGAAAAGGTGCCCGATCTTTGTGCAGGGAAAAAATCGATACCAAACCAGTCAAGGAGCGCTGACCCCAGAGGCGACAGCCCAAGTGGAGCTGGAGAAGCCGAACTTCCCCCACCACGGCAGGAGCTACTGCGTGGCTTATAAATCCCTTACAACACATTTAAACTTTTCCATAGGCTGTCTGAATAGGAACACATGTTTACTAGAGAAACTATGACTTATCACGAATTTAATGCTTAAGTACCGTACCACAACAAATTTTCACTTCCTCCTATGCCAGCACCTTTATTCTATTTATTTACGTACTGTGGGACTGTCGGTCATGCCTACTAATTTTCATTTTATTAGCAGACCTATTTTTTCCNCTGCATGGCTTATAAATCCCTTACAACACATTTAAACTTTTCCATAGGCTGTCTGAATAGGAACACATGTTTACTAGAGAAACTATGACTTATCACGAATTTAATGCTTAAGTACCGTACCACAACAAATTTTCACTTCCTCCTATGCCAGCACCTTTATTCTATTTATTTACGTACTGTGGGACTGTCGGTCATGCCTACTAATTTTCATTTTATTAGCAGACCTATTTTTTCCCTGATAAATGTTTCCCAAATATCCATTTTAAAGACAATTTACAAAAAAGGATCTCAAGCTGAATATTATTAGTTTGGGGTCACTGCGATTCAGTATCAAATCAGCGATATCCAAGCACATTCCTGAGCACACCGTCCTCAGCACGAGTCCCACGTGGGGCATCACGAGGCACTGCGCTTCTCTCTATTTCACCTCATTCCTGTAATTAATCTGGGTGACTCGTTTTCCGAGTGTCCGGCACCCATGACTGAAACGGACAGTCCCGGGCGTGCCTGTAAGGGCGATGCTTTTGTGAGCGCTGGGTTCAGGGCACCCTAAGTGAGGCAGGGCGCGAAATCTGCCTTCCAGAAGACGTTCAGATACCGCACAGACTGACAGTGGATAAAAACCCGATAGGCAGCCATTTGTCACTATTAATGTTTAATTAAGAGCAGACGTTATTAGCTTTGCGTCAGAAAACCAACAAGTCTTCTATGCGTGGATGGAAATTCTGAGTTTGTTGATGAATAAACAATTCATAAACGAACGCAGAGAGTTTCTAAAAGGAAACGCTGCCTGGGAATCACACTGTTCACAAGGTCTGAAGAAAACAACATGGGTCTGATTTCCACTCCTTCTTCGTCATCCACTAATGTTCACGCTGGGATAGAAAGATGGCTGGATCTGTTCTGAGGTTTTTACAGAAATCTCTAACCGATTATACTTTGAAAAATACAACCCCACTCCTCTTTCACAGAAAGTCATCAGACTCAGAAGCACTTTCCGGAGTCTCCCGACTGCTCATAAATATAAAAAACTTGAGTCCAAATCTTCACTTCCTTTTTTATTATTCCATTATTTATTTTCCTTAAAATAACATTAACCTGTTCGTTCTAAGTCCTTACTTGCAGTATTCAATTTATTTTGGTTAAATAGACACGCAGATGAACTTTGTACCGAGCTCATGTACTCCAGAAAGAAGATATCATGCAGCCAGCAAACCCATCATGTGTCTATTGTATTTTGGAATAGGGTTAGAATTGGGTAAAGCTCTTGTGAGATGGATGAAAATATTCCTGAATGCATATAAAGGACTTTCAAAAAGCCAATAAATACAGTAATATTGCGGCCCCCTACAACAAAATGACATGGCTCCAAATGATCTCAAGAAACAATTTTCATGCCAGTGTAAGACTTATTAATGAAGAAGAGTGCACCGTTGAAGAGAACGAAGGCAAGGGAATGCATCGGCATTACATTTCAGTAACCAGGGATCCTCTGGAACTCGAACTTCAAAATAGGCTTTCTTAAAAGCTTTTTCTTTCCTAAATTCCCTTTGCAGAAGCCTGCTTATTCCTTCATAATCACTTCAAAGCAATCCCCAGCCTTGCAATAAAGTAAATTCAAAGCAATTAGAGAGTAGATCTACACAGCAAGACCAAACAGTGCTTATAGAGGTTTTCTGTAAAGTGGTTCTGCATACATTTTCCTTGGAATGACATTATTTGTATAAAGAAGTAGGAGCATATTTTATGAAGGGAAGAAAATATGAAATAAATTTATGATAGCAAATAGAAACACTGCATCTCTGGAGTGTGATATTACATTGCAGTTTGCAAGCACAACCAATATAGCCTTGCCCTGCTACATTCATACATTTTAGTGAACAATAAAAGAGAGGAAAAAAGAAAAGAAAGGAGTCTTCCGCAGCATGCTACAATAAAAGCCACCACGTACGACAATAACAAGCTACATATGTTCAAGAATAAACCAACTTTGCATTTTCCTGCCCCGTCTCCCCAGCGGCCTTGCTTTGCTACCTTGCCAAATGACGTTTCCACGAAGGCAACCCTGTGAAATGTAAAACTGCTTCCTCCCTTACGCTGCTGAGGCTGTTGCCGTAAGAGGAGCAGAGCAGAGCTGTGCTGAACTGAGATGTGGTTATTTCATTGTGATGCAAATAAACGTAACAATTAAGAATATAATTTTGGAAGATGTCAGTGGCGTAATTACTCATATGGCTTCCAGCCAATTAAGCAGTAGGTGAATTAGCCTATTTAATTGGGTTTGGAATTTCAGCGCAAGGTGTTTTATGCTTTGTATTCTGTCAACATTTTGCTGAACTATACGTTAATAATTCTGATTCCTCCTGAAATAACATCTGGGCAAATGTGGTCGGGAGCACAAGAAGCACTGCTTGAAAGGTTGCATACACCTGTGATCCCAGTTGTGCAAGCAGACTGGCTCCAACAAAAGCTCTATTCAAGGAAGATGGAAGTCTTGATTTGCTTGTAAGCACATTAAACACACTGAATGGCCATGAAGACGAAACAAGGAAGAGCTTTAGGACTCTGCTGTCAGGAACCTTACAGCAGAAATGGCAATAATAAAAGAACAACACAAAGTGATTATTCCCAGTACAGAAAGACAAGCTTATAGCATCAACTGAAGAGGAAAAAGAAAAAAAAAGTGTCACATCTCTTGCTTGGGAGACTGCTGCAATTCAGCTAATCTCCTCGATTAGCAGATGATCACAATACACAATAGTCCTCAGGAAGATGTGAAAACAGAGGCACTTACGGGTTACTGGAGAAGTATTTCACAGTTACCCTAAGGAAGCACCAAACAGAGACGCTAACATTAAGACTGAAGATTACACTGTTAATGACAATAACAGCATACAAATGAACCCTCCTTCCCAGGAAAAGATTAGTTTGAGAACTAAAAATCTTCATTTGAAACGGGTCTGATGAAACTGAGCGCCAAACTAATACGGCAGCGAACGTCTATCAGCCACAAGAAACGAGAGAGAGTGCAAGACCTAAATGAGATGCTCTTTTTATGGCAGGAGCTGATTCTTTTTATTTTACTTTCACATTGTCATTCCCTAAAACTAAAGAGGGTCCTTGGGTGTGATTAGCATCTCTGATTGAAATTCAGTCACTGTTCCCTCAGCCTTGATTGAGTCACTTTATTCTGCAGACTTCATTTTTGAGAATTCTAGGAATTAGAATTCTAGGAAGTAACAAGCTTTGAGTTGGGAAATGTCTGAGAGGTCAGCCTAGCATCACCCCATGCTGAAAACAAAGCAGTGGCGAGGACGAGCAACGCTGAACACTTTTATTTTTACATGCACAGCAAGACTGGATGCTTTCAGGGGAAACACTGCATCGGAGCTGGATTGTTTTGTCCATTTTATGCAGTTTCCGACTTCTTGCAAGGATTCCTCGCGCTTCCTAACCTTACAGAAGAGAAATCAGAGGTACAGGGACACATCCTCTCAGTTCATCAGTAATACTCTGCACACTTAGACACTCCTATGCAACTCAAGAAAAGTGAGAGGTTGGACTCTGCCGCATCTTGTTCGCAGAGCCAGGGAACGGTCTGCAGGAGTTAAACCTGTAAAACGCGAGTCTGAGGTCTGGACTGCAGTCTTGGACTCCTCTACGTCTGTATTTAATGCCTTACTTGAACAAGTTGTTACATCCCTCCACGCCTCATTCTTCCCATTTAGAGTATCAGAATAAATCAGTGATTCGTATTTCAAAAGGATTTTTGAGATCTTTGCATGCAGCGTGCTCCGCAGCATTATTGTTATTTATAATTAACGGCAGGGTTACTCCACTATTAATAACACTTAGCAGTAGTGCTTTTCATCTTCAAACCACTTTCTGAGCATTAATTAACTTCAGGCTTCTGTTATTCAGCACATCTTTCTTTTCTCGTTCTGCTTCCCTCAATTCCCCACGTTACAGAGGTAATGGGGGAAACCACGTGAGCTTCGAGCAACTTGATCCTTAGCATTTAACTCTAGAGGAGCACTTCACAATTTTCACAGTGAGAATTGGTTCCGCTTAGACAAATTTTCTCCAAGGTGTCTTTGGAAGACGCCAGAGCGGATGCACACTGCCCCTTTTAATCGGGACTGTGCAGACTGAGTGGCGTACAAAGAGCTTTTCTATGAGTTTCTCACCTGCCTGACCACTGCCCGTCTCTCCTTGCTGCGATGTGGAACTACCAGAGGCTGCTGAGGGGTGCTCGGGAGCTCTCAAAGCATCTCAATGGCTAGTGCAATGGCAACGGAGATGAAGCACGCATTTTCTTCAGCCTGTACTTTATCTCATCCAGAATTTCATTCCAGGAGCAACACCTCAGGGCAGCTGGTCCCATTTTTTTCTTGATTACCATTTCTCGGCTAGAAAATATAGCACATAGTCCATTTTTAGCAAAGGACTTCTTACTCAGTAATGTATTTTATATCTTGGCATCTGCGAGGTAAGGCAACACACAACACTCCTCCCTTCTTCACGACGAGCTGGTCAGCAGTGAGCAACAAGTCCCTGCTTTAGGTCCTCTCCTGCCATTCGGATCAGACCATCCCGCCCATTTTACCTGCTTGGGATGTAATCAGCACTGCATCTGGGACACTGGTTGATTTATACAAGTCATTGCTCAAGGTGGGCTTTACTAGCATGGCATGCTTGTCTGTAGCTGTCTTCGTGACTGTTCATGAACATAAATGTGATTATATTGATGCATTTATTATTTTGTTGACTGTATTGTTCTGGGGTTCAAGGTCTTTAGGTAAATATTTTTTAATTGTATTGAAGATACTTAACCTCCTGTGTGTTTTAACGGCAGTCTTTCCTTCTAAAATTAAGCATGCCGTTAATGCAAAATTGTTTAGCTATTCCAGGGGACTCCTAGACACCTGGGTTTTCAACAGGTTGACTTCTCCCTTACTTCCAACAGTCAACAACATGCACCTACAGTGAAAGAAACCATTCACAGTGGCGTCCCTTCTGGTCGCTGCTCTGTCTCAGACCGTTACATTGGCTCCTAGCGTCCTCAAAGCAAAGGCTGCTCTCACCTTTGGACAAGAAACTGAGAAGAAAGGGGCCGTGGGGGAAAATGAATCTATATAAATGCAATGGGAGAAAACACTAGCAAGCTGTTCTCTGCTGCTCTGCGTCTCCTTAGGAAAAAGAGTCTGTTACCATACTGGCTCAACAGGCTATCCTAGGCAACCTTGCTGCTATAAAGAAAGCATGAACGATATCAAAGAAATGCAGATCCCTTACTGAATCATTTTGGCTTGCTATCCTTTGGCTCAAACACTGTGGGGTTTGGACCAGCTATTTATTGAAAGGACGCCGATTAATTTGAATTTACTTGGCAAGTTGGTCAGCATCAAACCTAAATCAATTCAAACCCCATTTATTAGCTTCAACTTTGCAAAGTGCCAACTCCGTGCAAGTTCCTTTGCATCCCTGTACTCTACCAAGAGACAGAGAGAAGCAACAGACTCAACCACCAGATGCAATTAGAAACACTACTGCACGTTAGAACACAACCACACATGCATCTGCGTACACTGGCGTATGCCTTTCCTGTACAGCTTCATCACAAAATGGGGTTTTTACATCATCAGGATTGTATATATGTGTAAAGGGAATGCATTAGCTTGCAATGAAGTATGGTTGCAGTTCACGTAATTTTATCTCATTCATTATACTAAAAGCACAGTTACTTATTCTAGGGCTTCCATTTTTTTTTAATGTAAAATTTATAACAGCAAAAATCCCCACTCAGTGAAACTACCCACACTTCTGCATGATCATAAGAAAAGAAGGCATTACGAGTGGTAGACTAATTATGCCTTCTCAGCATCTATTTGGCCCTGGAGGTAAAGATAACATAAATTCTTCATTGTGTTCTATTTTAACATCCAAAGATTAGCACATTCCACCACTTTTATAAATTACAGAGTTTCCAACACACTCTGCATTTAAAATCCAAAAGTGGAATGTATACATTGTTGATTTTAAACAAGAAAAGGCTGTTTGCAAACTGACAGAAGCATCTCGCCCGGTACATTGTATTAACGTCCAGTGAAACAAATCACGTAAGCAGCTGCTGGAATAACAGCCAAACGTCCTAGACTACTGCACCATATAATTTAATTGATTGCCCTGAGAAACAATAATATAGTTATAATACTTCTACTAGCTTGATCCCCAGGGGAGTAAATTTACTCTGGTCTCCCTAACTGGTTGATAACATATTTAAATGCCAGTCAGTCACTAATCCGTTGCTGCTCCATCCTCTGAGAGCTGCTTTATTGAACACTGTAATTGCCTGGATGTTGTTTTTCATTTCTGTAGCTGTTGCTGTTAATTAAATATTTCATAGAAAGCTCTCTCTGACATTTCTTACTGCATTCTTGAATATCTGATAAGATACACGGGCTGAATATTTGTACCTGCTGCTCTCTGCTGATACTCTTGTCCTAGATTCAAACCCCCAAAACACTGAAGAAATGACATACTTTTAGTGAAATTAGGACTCACACTGTCAAAGGGCTGAGGGGATCTGAATGCAATAGAGGCATATGCCGTGCCTGTTAGATCGCAGATGTCAGCTAAAGCAGGATGTACATCTGGGCTGCGAGATTTACCTTCCTTCTCTCTGTACACATGCAGTGGACGTGGGCACTCCGTAGTGGCAGAATTGATTTTTCTGGAGTCAAATCTTAGTAGCAAATGCCCGTCTGGGCATTCTAAATGCAAAAAATCTTGAAGGCAGATAAGGTTCAGAATCAGTTGATTTTAACGTGTGCCATGATACAAGAGAAAGGTAGCACGAAGAGGCATTCTAGCTGCTCAAGGGGATGGCAGGCGGGGGTCCCTCTTAACCCTCTTTAAAGGAAGGACAAAGGGATAGATCCAGGTGTGGACATTCGAGGCCCAGTGGCACAGGAGTATCGACAGGTTAGGACTGAGGCGGGGATCTGAAAACACCAAGAACTTCTCTAACACTTGAGATACAATCCCAATGTTTTCACACTGTACTCTGATGACTACTGCCTCCCAAATTAACAAGACTGTTAATGAAAAGAAACTTAATGCTCTGAATTAAGTTGTCCAATGGTGTCTGACAAATAAGTCTGGAGCGGTAACAAAGGATCTGTCGTAGGCAGATGTGGGCACACACATAATACACACGTCGTGTAACTGTATGCATTCACACACACACAGTGTCCATCCTCGGGAACACAGTGCAAGTGCGTACACACAAACAGCTGCCGATCGTAACGATCTGGATTAGTTAAGCATTTAACTAACATACTTTTAAACTGCAATGCAGATGTTTTAAATGTTTAAATAATAAGGATAAAATCCCAGCGCTACTGAAGTATTTGACAAAGCCTCTATTACGTTCAGGGGAAGGCAACTTTTTCCTGTTTTTTCTACTATTAATTGGTTTAATGCCACCAGTATGATTAGCGATCCACCACACTCGAAAACTAAGGCACTGCATGGACAATCTAATGAATGGTCCCTTGGGAGCTGTTTATTACCAGCTTTTGCATGATCTCCCAGCAAACACAAAACATCGGCATACTCCAGAAGTCCCAGAGCCAAGGATGCTGGGGTGCCAACAGCTCAACGCAGCCAATACAATACAATACAATACAGTATGCTGTAGAACACTCAAGCAAGGAATAAAATAAATTATTTCTGGGACTTTATTTTGGAAAGCCTGTATGTAATTACTTCAGCAGCACATCTGCTGAATCCTTAGCTTGTACGTTAGCCTTGTTTTGAGTCTGGTATTTAGATTTATTGTTCCAGGGCCTTCCCACGGCCTAGTTGCACTGATATTCCTGTAGGTGATCAAGTCACCAAGAAGCCCAGCCTGCCCACAGTCATCAGGCTGTTCCACAACATCCCTCTGTCTTTAACACCGTCTGGCTCAAAACTATCTCCCTTTCAAAACAAAACCGTACAACCCTCTTCATCCCTGGATGAAGAGGGTTGTCCTGGACGATAAGGTTTTAAAAGCTGGTAGTTCACTCCTCACTGAAAATGAGCGGGAACTGCGTCATCTGTGCACTCAGCAGCCAGTGACTGCCCGTGCACTGATACCGAGCAGCGCACTGAACTTTTTTCACCACGAAACAAAACTAAGCTGAATTATTTTGGTTTTGCTGCAGGCTAAAAGCTTGCACAAAGACACACCTGCTCAGCAGACGAGGTAAATTCATCATTAGCGCGAGCCCACGCCACAGGACTGAATGCCTTTTAACATTTTTGAAACCCTCAGCTATCTCTTTCTCTACCTTTGTCAACTCCCCATCAACAAGAAGACAAGGGAGATCGACGATGCTTCCCACCACTCCTCGCCTCACAGGACAATGTTTCCTTCCAGGTTCTGCCACGCAGTTGAATGACCTTTTATCTCTTTGGCTTAGCGATACTATCTTTCATGAAACCTAATATGAAAACATGGATTTTCTCTTTGTCCATACCTTGCAAGCTCTTCTTCCTTCAGTTACTTTTTTAATTTATGCACCACTCCATGCACGTACTCTGTTCTAATTTAGACCCCACACTTTCTGCTGTGTAATTCTACAGCGTAGTTGGAGATATCCAAAAATGAAATATATACAAAATAAAGTTACATTGCATGACCTGAAGAGCTCTTGTTTCCCCTGCTCTAAGTAGGTAGGTACCCACTCCGCTGGACAGACCACACTATCAGAATTCTGTCGTGTCCCTTAAAGTCTTCCTTCGCTCGCAAGTAAAAACCTACCCCTGCTAAAAATACACAGGGAAATTCCTGTGTAAATCCCATGGGACACGGCTTGTTTCCCTAAGAGGATCCATGGGGACAAATATTAGAGCAACAATTAGAGATCTGACTTCCTTCCTCCGCATACGGGAAATATGGTTGGGAAACACTTGCTGTGCTTCACTTGAGCTTTCCCTCAAATCACGAGTGCATTTAGGAGGGAGCGTTCCTTTAGATCAAGAGAGGGTGACGGGAAAGGGAAGCCGGTGCGCACGCTGCCGCTTCCACCTCTGCACACAGCATCTCTACAGCTCTCCAGGGAGATGAGTAGCGAACGACCACATACACTCTATTGCTTCTGTTTGGCTTATTTGTCACTCTTTGTAGGTTTATAGTTAGCTCCTGCTGGTAGCCCCTTATTTCTGCCTAGTTAAGGAAGAATATGGTGGCATATTCTTTCAAAAAAGAAATTTTTTCCTTTACTGCACCGCAGGTGACAATCGCCTGGTGTCTAGCAATGCTGGCAGCAGATGACTTGGAGATCTTTCAACAGTCAGAAATCCTTCTGGAGAGACCCTTTTTCGTTTTCCTTCCCGAGTTTAACCTGCCATGTTTCTAATATGATTACGACTCTCAGTTCCCTGCCAGAGTGACAGCATGAGACAAGTGGGATTTGGCAATAATGTAGGAGGACGAACGGTGGCGAAATCAGGGAGTGTGCGACCAAAGTATCAGGGTCCTTTGCATTCAAAGGAGCAGCATTTACATTTCCCAGTGACCACTGCACGAGCATACTGACAGCTACCAACTGCCAGATAACAACAGATTTGTTACAGACCTCTGGGCCAAGAATTAAGGGGAGATCATATTCTGTTCCTTCTATTTGAAGAGTAAGTGAACGCACAAGCAAACAAGCAGAAAATCTAGTGGAAAACACACATACGACCACGTATCAAGAAAGAAGGTATTTACAAGCTGACAAGAGCAACATACAAAGATTCTTAAACTCCAGATTTCTTTTTGTAAAATAAAAATAACTGAAGACGAAGATTTTAACCCTATTTTGAGGCTGGCGAGTATTCTTAAGCTTTATGAAAGCTTTCTGGGCTGGATTTGCAAGCCCTAAATTCTATGATGATTTTAAAGCCAGATTAGTTATTTCAAGCAATCTTCCTCCCCAAACCCCCGAAATCAGAAATGCGTATAGAGGTTGACTATAATGTTCTTAAATTTGTATTATACATATGAATCTGTTTCAACTCACTAAACAGCCCATGTTCTAAAAGAGTAAAAATCCTTATATTAATATTTTAATTTTTTAAACATGGAATTAATTTTCAAGGTTCCCTCAAGTAAATACTAAACATCCTTCCTACAGCATTCTCATTTTGGTAAGAAATGAGAAAATGTTTCCTTTAGGATTAAACAACAATTATTTTAAAACAAATAACAGAATAAAACAATTGAAGCCCTAGACTGGGGTCTTGACCCTGGATGCGCAAACCTGTCACCCCCAACAGCTCGAACACTTCAGGAAGGTGACAGCAAGAAGGCGCCCTCCACGCTCGCCTTTCCCCGTCCCCACCAGCCACCTGAACGCAGGTCACGAGAAGAGACCGAGCGACACGTGTTTGTACATTAACCTCAGGGGCTCAAGTGGCCAGCTTTCTACAAATACTCAAATCTGGTAATTATCATCATAACAACTCTGTATTGTCCTTGATTTGTGTTTTAATCTCTGTAATTAAAGTGTCTAGCTGCCACAGCAACAGACGCTCTAGAAGCACGTCTGCTGTATAATCATAATATTAATTAAAACCACAAACTAGCTACACAATAAGGAAAGGACTAGATGGCATTGGATACCGGCGACTTTAAAAAAGAATTTCAACCATTTTTCCCATCAGGGTGTCTCATTCAGTGTAGCTCAGGCAAGGAGCGGATGCTTTTCCTGCGAACGGCCGCGAGGCCGTACCCTAGGTAAGATCAGAGTTTGGGGGGTCTCACTCCAGCTCCCCGCGGATAAGCGTCTGCATCCCCAAGCAATCGGTAGGCTGGCCTCTTGTGGACACTCGGCAAAGTAACTAAAGCCCAAACAATACAGAAAATTAATAAATTCTCTCACCCTGAGAGAGGCAGCCTTTTTAGAGATTAAGGCATTTCTGGCGCCCGTGCTAAATGTTATCTGCCAAGCAGAGGAAGGTGCAAGCAGGCACCTCCACTAGGACAGAGCACCTTGTAATTAATCTGATTTTTCCCAAAGCAAATCTAAGGGCCGTATTCACCTGCCTAACTCCAAGGTGCCTTGCTCACTCTGGCTTTCTACCACACAGCAACATCATCTACTTCTTCAAGCACCTCCAGGTCTACACGCAAGAGCACAGTGAAGGATGGAGATCGCGTATCTATCCGACAACAACTGGCAAGGGGAAATTTTCTTGCCCGACCCAACTGACGGGGTGCACAGGAGTGCGCGTTAGGGTGTGCGCGCACAAAATTGGGTTGCTAGGCTGTAAGCCTAGAAAGCCCTGAGAAGACGTCTCTTCCCCGAGCTGTTTCTGGGGGTGAAGTAACCAAAACCACGGAAGAGACCTCCTCCAACAGAAACAATGAGAATACAGGCTGTAGGAGTAGGTAAGGAGGTGAACAGAGGGAGAAGGGTCAATAAGGCCCCTTTCTGTTTTGAATCAGCAGCGACCACAGCAGAGAAACCAGCTGTGAACTTGTCAGATCTGCTGATGATACACAACGATGGGGGACAGTCAATACAGAGCCGAGCAGCAAGGGAACTTCAAAGGGAAACCACATTCACCGTGTAATTGGAGGGAAACACAGGAAAGAAAAGGGAATAGAGACGGATACCCGCTGGTGCAACCCGGGGCTTTCGGGAGGGGAGCTTGTTTTGTTTTATTTGAAGTCGTAAAAGGAAAGGTAATGGCAGGAAGCAACGCTCGTTACAAAGCAGAGCGGAGGCCAGATAACGGTGAGAGTGCATGAAACACGGGAGCAAAGGTCAGGCCTAGCTTTGGACAAACCTGCTCTGGAGAGAGGCCCTTAAACAACACCCGCAGGCGAACTCCTCTCAACTGCACATGGCTGATGGGGGTGAGAATCACATGTAGAGGAGGGAAAGCTAAAAGAAGATTAAAACCCAGTTTTACTAATTAATAGGTTCTGCATGAGGTGGGGCTAAGGCAGTATTTGAAAAAAAGTTTATAAGAAAAAGATATTTAGCTCTTAAACTAATTTTTCAGCTTTGAGATCTTGATAATAATAGAGCTACCAGGAAACCACGCGGCAGCTGGCAATCCTGCTTTAAGCTACAGTCTGCTTGTGACATTGAAAAACTCAAGATTTTTATTTTATCAGTAAAAAGAACTGACATACTGTTGCAAATTCTTACATGGGTATCTATTAGCTGGAACAACTGGAATAAGTCATTAAATTATTATGCAACAATTAGCCCTTACAGTCAGTAAAAACTTCAAAGCTCTTTAAGAGGTTATTTCCCAACGCCAGGAAAGCAGGGACAGCAAGAAGCCCAGCTGCACCCAAGAACACTGCAAATCAAGGGCATCACCAGGGCCAGAGCTTGGATCTCCTGACCGCCCAGAGCAGCCCTGCACAGGCCAAACTGCATCACCTCTCCGGCCCAGACACTGTGCTCTCCCATCTTGCTGCAGCCACAAGGCGGCCATCGCTGGCTATCGAGTTTGTTCAATGTAAGCTGCTGCTTGCCGCCTGCGGTGAAGAAGGGCGTCTGAAAAACCCACCTTTTACTTTCTGTGCATGGTATTCGGGAGCCTGGGGCTGATTTTAACCCGTTTGAATATATTCAATGAAGTGGCCAGTGTTTTAGCTATCAAGTTAATAAACATTAAGTCTCGGCATATTAATTCCTGGCTTGATCTGATCTGGTATGCAACACCTACTCTAATCCAGTTGTTTTCCTCACTATGGCAAAGCCTACTGCAAAGATTCCGCTTGAACATATGTAATGTATATAAATGCCATCAAGTTGATATGAGCTGTAGTTTGTAACGCAGCTGAATGCTTGTGTTGACTTTCCTTTTCCACAATCCTCAGAAGTAACGGTTAATGATACTAAAACTTTGCACCTCCTCCTTATGACTCACAAAGCACTGGGTAAAGTGTGGGAGCGGCAGCAGTTTTTACCAAACTTACAGTCAGGCAGAGTGAAATGGAGTTTAATATTAAGTTTAACATGAAAATAAAGCCCATACTGTCCAAAGATGAATAGCAGCATTTCTGTTAGATACCTACACTACTGGAAGACAGGGAGCTGGCAGTGTAACCAGGGGTTCTGTTTCCTAAGGCTGGAAAAGCACAGGCAGAAAACCTGAACCAGGGTGCAGGAACGTGAGACGGATCCATGGTGCCAGGGTAAAGTACATTCATGGAAATGTCTCAGTCCTTGCAGAATGAGAAACGAGACGCTGCTGGGAGAAATTAGTTAACATGTGAAGAGCTTGCACTTGTAATTTATTAGTGCCAAAGCATGATGTTATCCCTTTTGAATCAAATCATCCCAGACATCATTCCAGCAAGAAAGATGATCTCATGAGGAACTCCGAAGTCCCTTTAACACATCCTATTTATTTACAAGCCCTATTTCTATGGGCACAGAAACAGAAGACATCACCTTGTTGCTCTTCTGCCAGCAAGCATGTAACCCAAATATTCCCTCTTGGCTTTTCTCTCACCATAGTCCCTTGGTTTTAAGTGTCACTGTTTCATCCGGTTGTCCCCAAAACACAGTCCCACTCAGTCCCACATCATCAGTGATGTAATTCTTGTACTTGGTGCATCGATCCCTTGGAAATCCTCCCTTTACACCGGGTGCTTCTGCAACCGCAGTGCTGTGCCACTACTATGCTGCAGGAAGGGCCTGCTGTTATTTCAGCTCTTAATAAACAAAACGGCAACCAAGGTGGCTAGCACTTCATCTTACAAGCGTAAGAGAGTTCAGCATAACCCGTAACCCTTCCCAAAGATGAGCAATACTCCATAGCTCAGTGGAGTGTGAGAAGCTGAGCAGCAGGAGGGCTGGCACGCATCCTGATCAAGACAAACACCAGAAATAGTATTTGTTCACAAGGAGGAACCAAAATAGACCCTAAACTGGATCCAGACCCGCCTACGACAGCTCAATCGAAAAAACCCAAAGATGGTTTTAAATGAAACTTCCAGCTATTTTAATAATTTTTCCCTCCCCATGCAATTGTTTTCCGTGTTTACTACTCCCTACCACACGTGCACAAAAACCAATGCCCAGAACTTTCCTTCCTCTTTCCTCTCCTTTGCTCTTTTCTCTGGATCCCCTGGCTCCTCTGCTCAGCAATCCTTTTCCAGCTAAGGAGGATGCAAGTATCACACAGCACTTGCTAAAAGTGGTCTTCCTTTGTCAGCTGATGAAAAACCTACCCCTTCTTTTGACGGTTGCTTTGAGTAAGGCTGTTCCCCTTCGACTGACTCGGGCTTCTCACCGGAAGCAGAAGACCTAACTGATCGGCCGGGCGAGGAGACAAGGAAGGCTCTTGGTAGTAGCTAAGCAGAAAAGATGGATGGGCCTAAAGGGAAACTGGATCTGACACTGAAAACTGTGAACAAGACAGATGTGGCCCAGAAGAAAGAGCATGTTCTCTGCAACCTGGAAGCGCAGTAGCCACTTGGTTCTGAGACGAAAGACTTTCGGGAAAGAGGGAAAGCCATCGTTAGGGTTGCTGTCACCTTCCAGAAGCTAGAAAAAACAGGAAGGCTGCATTCAGCACTGCGCATCGCACATGCATCTGTCAAGCTGGATCGTCTCCAGGCTCATTTTCCAGCTGGATTCGAGCTGGTGACTATTCAGAGAAGCTATCTGGGAAACACACACCCTGCCCAAACCTTTCAGCAAGAGCCTGCGTTGCACAGCAGCNGGAAAGAGGGAAAGCCATCGTTAGGGTTGCTGTCACCTTCCAGAAGCTAGAAAAAACAGGAAGGCTGCATTCAGCACTGCGCATCGCACATGCATCTGTCAAGCTGGATCGTCTCCAGGCTCATTTTCCAGCTGGATTCGAGCTGGTGACTATTCAGAGAAGCTATCTGGGAAACACACACCCTGCCCAAACCTTTCAGCGAGAGCCTGCGTTGCACAGCAGCACGTCTTTCTTGCAGCTCAGGCAAAGGCTCTGTCCGTCTCCTAGGATGGATGACAGTTTTGAGAAGTTTCTATCAGTAGTTTGCTCAAAGCTTGAGTACAGATTCAAGAAGAGCAAACTACTCCATGAAAGTAACTGCATTACAGCAGTGGGAACATGCAATTAATGGCATGAAGCAGATCTGAATTTGATCTGGAGTAGAAATTAAACACGCCGCTTCGATTGAGTGTAGGTTGCTATTGCTGCAATCTTTGTCATGTTCCCACTGCTTAAGTTTCACATGCAGTTTTTTCAACAAACTATCTACTCATCTCTGGTGTTTGGTTTACTACCCTTTCCACACATTTGTTTCT
>VZSC01009431.1:0-24124 GCA_013398225.1 Steatornis caripensis
ACCGCACTGCCCTGCCGTGCTCCAGCCCGACGATGGGCCGCGAACGGCTGTTCCTTGGCACGGTCGGGCGTGCAGAGCTCCGGGCGTCCCGGCTGGGGGTCCCGGGCCCGCGCTGCCCAGGGCCGAGCGGGCGGGGCGGGCTGGAGGGCGCCGTGGCAGCGCTGAGCGGCCGCGCTGCAGCGTTTCACAGTGCTGGTGCTTCCAGCGCTGGGATCCCGGGTGAGGGGTCTGGGCCTTCGGGGAGCGCGGAGCGGGGCTCGCAGTCCTGCCCGCGGCCTGGTCTCCAGAGGCCGGTGCTGAGCCGTCCCTTGGAGACGCGCGCCGGGGTCCTGCTCCCTTGTGCTGTCCCGGGAGCGGAAGGAGTCCAGTCGTGGATCGGGCTGCCCAGAGAGGCTGTGAGGTCTCTGTCCTTGCAGGTTTTCAAGACCCCGCTGGCGTAAAGCCCTTAACCACGGTGCTGACCCCGGCTCGGGCAGGAAGGTGAACCGGAGACCTCTCGAGGCCCCTTTCCGCCTGAATTATTCTGTGATCGTGGTGACCCCCGTGGGGGCCGGCTGCAAAGGAAGGGGAGTGCAGCTCCCTGCAGCCAGGGACGGAATGAGAGGCAGCTGCCGAGCAAGCCCAGGAGCGGCCCGGGTGTCAGGGCACCGCGGCAGTGCCGTGGCTCCTCTGTGGCCATTACCTCTGCCAGTCCTGCCCCGACGGTCACGGCGCTCTCCAGGGCTGCAGAGCTGAGCCCTACTGCCTGGTTCTCCCAGGAGTGCACGTGGGCGCTGGGCCCCCACGTGACGGAGCTCCTGATTTCGCACAGCAGGTCCACGTGGTTCATAACTCTCTGTCCCAAAAAATCTCCCCCAGTTTGCGTGGCTCAGCTCCCGGACACCGACATGCTCTGACCCTGCCAGGCAAGGAGCCTGCTGGCCCCAGGGACGCTGCGATGGCTCGTCGTGCAGCCCAATCCCAGGGGAGCTCAGCTGTCCCATGCTGTCACATCTCCCTCTGCTTGGGTTGGTTTCCTGCAGCTTCTGTCTCGGGTCTCCCAGCGCTGTGCAGACCAGTGGCATCCAGGGTTTTGTGTCCTGCTGCCTGGGGAGAAGAGCCCTGGTTATGCTGCTTGAGGCCTTGGTCAGCCCGTCCCCAGGGATGGCCAGCATGCTCTGTGTGTGTTGGGGGCAGCAGCATCGCTCTGCCTGGGCCGCACCTTGTCCTTGTCCTCCCCGATGCCTAGGGCCCTGCCCTGGATGTGGTTCCCATCTACAGGACTCGTCTTGCCTTCTCCGTAGCTCCATTAATAGAGCTGTGTGACACGTCCAGGTGACGCTGGGTGTGTGAGCTGCTGCTGTTGAGCCTCGTCACAGTTTTTGTTTATTTGCAGGGCCTTGGGGGAGCCGAATGTCTTGGACTTTGTGGCAGTCCCAAGGGAGCCATGGCCATGGCGTGTCATCAGCAATGATTCCCCGCTGACAGGTACCTCGGGGCCACTTAGATCCCTGCCAGTGCTTCTTCGCTTGTGTTGTGCAGCCCCAGCCATTTAGTCAAGGTTCTCGTGGTCATGGTGCCGAAGCCGCACAGGCACAGGATGTCTCGTTGCAGGCTGGCTCCTCTGCTGGTCGGACAGCCGACGTCTATGGTGTCGGCGTGGCTGTTGCTGCTGCTCCGGTGCTGGCTCATGCTGTTCTGCCTGGCAGAGGCCGCGGTGATGGCTTCAGTCATCGGAGATGCTGGTCCCACTGCCCTCCCCCATGTTTGAGCACGTTCCTTCCCGCTCCCCTCCTGCAGTACCTCCCACTCTCTAACGACCATTTAAATCCAGTCTCAGCCCAGTTCCCACGAGCTCTTCAGTTACCTTCACTGGGAAGTGCATTATCACCTGGGGTGACACAGTGCAGCACCTTGCTCCTTCCCGGCAGAGCGGATGTCATCAGACTCCTCAGTCTTACCTGAGCCGTCACTACTACCCACCTCTTGCCGTGCCAGTGCTCCTGCTGTTCTAGCTGTGCTCAAATGGAAAAACCAGCAAAGACTGTTAGATGTGGAGGGATGCAGCGATGTCGTGGAGGTGTAAAGTGTGGGGTGCAACTTCTTGGGGTATAGATAAGGAAAGAGCAAGGAGAGCAGTGGAGGGACTGGCCCTGCTGTGGGAGGGATTGTGGTGCGGCCATGGACCCTTGAGCTCCAAGTAAGGGAAAACCAACAGATTGACCTCCTCTCTCCTGTAGTCAGCTGGCTTCTGGTCACAATTAACCGGCTCTTGGGCCCCTTGGCTTGGTTGTCTCTTCTACAAACTCAGCAGCAGCTTGGGTGATGCAGGTTGTAGTGCAGCGCTTGGGGCACGGGGAAGCACTCAGCAGCTGCGACCGCTCACCACAAGGCTTCCAGGTCCTGCTGCCCTGGGTCGCAGGGCACATGGAGGAGCGCTCTCCTCCTGGGACAGTTCAGGATCCGGCCTTTGTGGGGAAGCACTTTCTCTGTGGCACTGAGACTTTCTCTGCTCTCCTGCGAGCTAACGCTGAGGAGGAATAGTGAGTGCTGGCAGTTTTGATTTGCCCCAAGTTTTCCTCTGGGCTCCCTCCAGCTACCCGTAGCTATGAGCTTCCTAATGCTGGCTGGGCCGAGGAGCTTGTGTCCACAGCGGCAGGCAGTGGCGTCCAGCCGGGCCGAGTCCGTGGCTCTTGGGCACTTGAACTCTAGGGGAAAGCCAGAGCTTAAGCCACGTCCCTTGTTGGAGAGGAAAGCCACGCAGATGCCGGGTGGTGAGGGGTGTGGTTATCGTACTGCCCTGCGTGCAGACTGCTTGGCGCAGTGTTTGCCACTGCCTCCCGTGCAAAGACCGCTGTCTCCCCTGTCTCGGGGAATTTCGGAGGTCTTGTGTCTCTGGACTTTGATGGTGAACCGAAGGAGAGAGGATGGGGCATAACAGAGCTGGCTCAGGGGTGCGTGGGTGGCTGCAGACAGGCTGTGGTTGCATCGCCCAAGCTCAGCATGAGACCGGTCAGCCTCAGCACTGTCACCCAGGGCCTTCGGGCCGACGTGGGCTGGACATAATGGCTGGAGGTGACCGTGGTCACACTGACCAGGCAAGAGGTGATTGTGGGAGCCCAAGGCTGGATGCTTTTGTTCTTGTCTGTGGCCCAGTGGGAGAGAGGCATAAAGCAAGGACAGGGTCTGGCTGCGTGCTCAGTTTGGGGGTGGCTGCGCTGCTGTGCTGGGGGTTGCAGGGGGTGAGCAATGTCCTGGGCCCTCGCAGGGCTCCACCGGCAGCTGTGCCTGCAGCTGGCCCTGAGGGAGCTGTTCTGGGAGAAGGAGGCAGCGGACGCAGGAGCAGAGAGAAGAGGCAAGCGCCCTGGTCTGGGCTGTGACCTGCCGGAGGAGGGAGGATCTGGAAGAGCCCCGGCCAGGGCGGGGGCTGAGGTCTCCATGCTGAAGGGCTCGTGCTGGGGCCAGGGCTCTGCTGGCAGGGCCAGCCCTGCTGCCCTGGACCCACAAGGACATCTGGCTGGGACTGGGCTGGCCATGGGGCTGCAAGGAGTGCTGCGTCACTTGGCTTCTCGCAGAGCTGTTGGGGTGTTTTCCGTGGTGTGGCCGGTGGGCGGCCCTGGGGTCCAGCAGGGCCCGTCGGCAGGGCAGCAGTGGGGTCTCCTGAGTGCCGAGGGCCCGTTCCCATGCCCGGGGCCCAGAGCTCGCTCTCATGTGTGGTTCCTTCACAGGCTGAGCGGCAGCGACTGCAGCTGGAGATGGTTCAGCCATTGCCGGTGGGGAGGGTGCTGGCTCTGAGGCCCAGGTAGGAGCCTGGCCATGGGGTTTGCACTGGTGCTGGCACCTCCCTGCTGCCCTCCATAGCCCCAGAGCAGCTGGCTGCCACCCTGACGGGCCACCATGGATCGGCCCACGCGGGTGCCCGGGCCCCTCTGCCTCCTGGGCTTCTTTGGGCAGAAGGCGCAGGCCATTGGAGGGGAGACGTCACCGGAGCCAGAGCCAGAGCCGGAGGAACCTGAGGGGATGTGCATCGCATTGCTGCTGAGGGAGGTCGGGGGGCTGGTGGAGTGTCCCCTGTGCCTGCTGCCCCAGCCTCCCGAGGCCTTTCCCACCCTGGCCTCCTGTGCCCACCGGTCGTGCCGGGCCTGCCTGGAGCAGTATCTGCGCATCGCCATCAGCGAGAGCCGCGTGCAGGTGGCCTGACCGCACTGCCCTGCCGTGCTCCAGCCCGACGATGTCCACCACATCCTGGCTGAGCCCGCCCTCCGTGACAAGTACGAGGAGTTCCTCCTGCGACGGCTGCTGGTGGCTGATCCCGGCNCCTGCCTGGAGCAGTATCTGCACATCGCCATCAGCGAGAGCCGCGTGCAGGTGGCCTGACCGCACTGCCCTGCCGTGCTCCAGCCCGACGATGTCCACCACCTCCTGGCTGAGCCCGCCCTCCGTGACAAGTACGAGGAGTTCCTCCTGCGACGGCTGCTGGTGGCTGATACCGGCACCCGCTGGTGCCCCGCGCCTGACTGCAGGTGACCAGCTGGTCCCTTGGGCAGAGCCAGGGGCGGGGCGGTGGTGTGGGTCCCCCCTTCCCACACCGCGGGAAGCAATGGGCTTCCTGAGCTGGGAGCTGCTGCTCAGCACACTGTGCCTGTGTCCCACAAGCCTTATCCAGGCTCAGTCCCCTCGTGACTTGGTCCCATGTGGGGTTGGGCCTGCTCAGAGACATGTCCCGACCCCTGTCCCGGCTGCACAGCCCAGGCAGCTGCTTGTCTCTGCCAGGCTTGGTGCCCTTGGCCATGCCGTGCCAGTCCACAAGGCCCAAGGGCAAGTGTGTGGGTGCTGGGTGGTGAAGGCTATGCTGCGGTGTGAGCTGGAGGCAATGTCCACTGGCTCTCCTGAGCAGGGGCCGCAGCTCTGGCTCGGTGCGGAGCTGGGACCTGCCGCTGCGCAGCTGGTTGTGCTGGGGAGGCAACTGGCTGTGTGCTGGGGGGGAGCACAGGCAGGGCCGTGGGTGCCACTGGCCCCCCAGCACTGACCGCCTCCTCCCTGCAGCTACGCTGTCATCGCCTATGGCTGCGCTGAGTGTCCCTGCCTCACCTGCGGGCGCGAGGGCTGTGGCACCGAGTTCTGCTACCACTGTCAGCAGCCCTGGCACCCTGATGGCCCTTGTGCGCCAGCGCCGCCGCCGCCCAGCCTTGCCAGCCCCACAGCACAGCTAGTCCACCAGGAGGACTCGGCCCGTGGTGAGACCCTGGCACAGGGTGGGAGCAAGCAGGGCGGGGATTTGGCATGGCTGAGTGGCACCATCAGATGCCTTTGTACCTTCGTGCCTGCGGGGAGGCTGGAGCCGGGCCCCAGTGGTCCCCAGTGTCTGTGTCCGCACAGAGGCACATAGCCCCTGTGCCAGTCGAGCCGGGGGTGCGGAGTGGGACCTTGCTGTGCCGGCTCACCCTGACGCCCATGGGACGGGCTGCAGTCCTGGGACAGGGCGTGGGGGTGGATCGGCGCTGTCCTGTCCTGTCCTGTCCTGCTCCCCACGATCCCATCCCGTCTCGTCTGCTTCACCCTGCCAGCTGAGGCCGAGGACATCAAGGTCTGTCCGCGCTGCAGTGCCGTCATCATGAAGATCAATGATGGGAGCTGCAACCGCATGAACTGCACAGTCTGTGGCTGCCTCTTCTGCTGGCTGTGCCTGCAGGAGATCTCCGACGTGCACTTCCTGAGGTTGGCGCAGGGCTGTGGGGCACGGGGCGTGCTGGGGGGCTGGGGCGGAGGGGCTGCCGGGAGCTGAGGGGTGGTTGCAGGAGCTGCCCCTGGGCTGCAGATGCTGTGATGCTGGGCCAGGGCTGGGATGGGGGGCAGCGAGCCCCTGCTGAGGGCCACGGCCATGCACAGGCGGGCTTGGGGCTGGCTGGGCTGTGGGGCTGATCAGGGAGGAGCAGAGTGGTCTGTGCTGCTGGGGCTGGCAGGGCTGGGGGCCTGGGGTCCTGGAGGCACCCCACAGGCTGGGTCCCAGGTGGGCAGCTGGAGCTCAGGACCGGCATGGGGGAATCTGGCTTTCCACTTCCCCAGTGGGCCCACCGGTCTCCCCCGAGCGTGAGGGTGGGGTGTGCTGNCTACGGAGTGGTGGTGCTGTCGCTGTGTCAGAGCTGCTGGGGGTGTGGGGGCGGCCACAGCCCGCCCGGGGATCACGGTGTGGTGGAGCTGGAGAACCTGACCAAGTGTGAGTCCCACGCTGCCGTCTGTCCGCTGGCCTGTGCTGGCCATTGGGCCGCACAGGCCCTGGTCCTGCCTCACGTCTCTGTGGCTGTGACGCCTCCAGAGCTGGGGGTTCCCTGTGGACCCGTGTCGGTTCTGCCCCGGGTGGTACCACGCACACCTAGGTCCNGGTGTCTGCCTGCCCCTGCGCAGGAACCACTGACCCAGCCCCACTCTATCCCCGCAGCCCCTCTGGCTGCACCTTCTGGGGGAAGAGGCCTTGGTCACGGACCCGGAAGATCCTGTGGCAGCTGGGCATGGTGCTGGGGGCGCCTATGGTGATCTCTGTCGTCGCAGGCATCGCTGTCCCTGTNAGGCTGCAGGCTGGTGTCCTGGGGGAGGTGGGTGCTGCCCTAGGCAGCCTGGGACCAGCTTGTTTGCATCCCCTGCCGAGAGCCTGGCGGCCATTCTGCTCCCTGCTGTGATGGGCAGCAGTCCTTGTGAACAGGGTGCTCAGCACCATCTCTCCCTCCACCATTGAATGAGCTGTGGTTGGTGCTGCCCAGCCCCAGGCCGGGTGAGGACGGAGTGCCAGACACAACCACCTCCTTCCCCAGCAGCAGCCATAGCCTGTGCCACGAGGCAGTGTGGAAGGAGCAGGACAGCCAGTCGGCCAGCACGGTGGCCCTCGCGGGGAGCATGCTGAGCGAGGGCCAGGACATGTCCTACAGGTGAGCCGGGGCTGCTGTGCTGCGGAGGCGGCGCGGACTGGCATGTCCCCTTCTTAACAGCTTTCCCCACGCCTGCTGTACCAGGCAGGGATGTGGCGACGTCCGCCGTGGGGCTGCTGCCCTCAGGCCCTGTGTTTGTCTGCAGGGAAGGCGTCAACATCGAGGTGGTGGTGTCGATCGAAGCAGTGCCACGTCCTGCCCAGGAGCAGGGCCTGTGCAGTGTGCTCTCAGGGCAGAATCTCTCTGGGGACTCCCTGGGAGGCACCAGTGACAGGGGCAGCGCCGCGGTCGTCCCCGCAGAGTGAGGAGGCTGTGCAGCACTGAGGGGAGAGACCCTTGATCCACAGAGCCCTCGCCTGGGCTCCCACCTGCTGCTGACACAGAGATCCTGTGCCCTCCCGTGGCAGAGCTGGTCACCCTCTGCGGGGCACCACCAGCCCCATGAGCTGGGTCCTGGCCATCCCCAGGCTGGGTGGGCACTGGCTGCACTCAGCGCTCCCTGCACCCTGCGCCCAGCACCATCCACTCCCTCCCCAAAGGCAGTCTTGAGCATTGGCACCACTAGAAAATAAAACCACGTTCTGAGAGTCTGTCTGTCTGTCTGCTGTGGCACAGCCACCCCCTGGCAGCACAGCCCCTATCGCAGCAGGCTCTGAGCCCTGGTGCATTCCCCTGACGGGCGCTGCAGGAGGCCTGGCTGGTGCGGGAGGGTGGCCCCAGCCCCACACAGGTGCAGGCAGGAGGGACAAGTAGGGCCAGGGAGCGGGGGCAAGAGGAGGGGCATTCCCTTGTGCAAACACCCCAGCAAAAAGCGCTGTGGGTGCAGGACCAGCACAGCACACGGCCGGCACTGGGGAGCGTGGGGTGTTGCTGCAGAGCCTCAGCCAGCACCAGCAAACCAAGCAACTCGGGCTGGGGCTGAGCCCTGAGCCAGCTAGGGCAGCACCTGTGCAGTGTGTGGCACCTGTGTGTCCTGCGTGCCCCCAGCTACGTGCCTGGGGACAGCACGTGGCTTTGGGCAGACAGACACGTGCGGTGCAGGACAGCTGCAGCTGGGGCCCAGAGCAGCCCCCGAGGGTGGGAGGCCATGCACTGCACCGGGGCAGAGCTGTGGAGCGCACAGGTCTCTGTGATGGCCCATGCCTGTGTACATCTGCAGCCCTGGCTGCCCCAGCAGCATGTGCAGGGGTCCCGGGGCTGTTGGAGAGCAGGGCTGTGTCCTGGGCCAGCTGTGGGTGACGCTTTAGCCTGTGGGGTGCCGCAGGCCTACCTGGATCCTTGTGATGGGCACTCGCTCCAAAACAGAAGAGAAATGGCGCTGAAGGTCCTGTGACTTCTCACAGCTGGAGGAGGCACCAGCAGTGAGGCTGCCTGCCGCACCTGGGCTCCCACAGCTGCTCCTGTCCCTGGTGGCACTGGGATTACAGGGCCCCATACAGCCCTGCATGCCTGCGCAGGGTAGCCCCTCGGCCAACACCATAGTCGTGGTGCTCCACGTCCTGCATCGGCTTCCCTGCGCGCCCCATGGGACACTGGCACGGGCTGCAGGGTGCCCATTTCTACGGGTGGATGAGGACAAGGCAGTGGCGGCGAACCTGGTGCCTCCCCGCACAGGGCTGGTTGTGGCCTCCCATGCTGCCTGCCCCCGGGACTGGCTGCAGGGTTGGGGAGGGGGCAGCTGGCCCTGCCCTGAGCTTCTGGGGCCAAGCAGCTCGAAGTTGTGGGTCTGATCCCTGCCAGGGATCCTGCAGCCAGGCCAGCATGGAGGGACCATGTGGTAACGCCACACACTGTGGGTGGGGACCCTGAGCCAGATGGGGTGTGCAGGCTCAGGCGAGCGGGATCCTGCCTACACCCAGTCTGACTCCGCTGTGGCATCCTTGGGAGAAAAAGCTGCTTCTGAACTTTTAGCTGCTTAGTGTTTAGCAGAGTCTAGCAGCAGCTGACAGCACAGTTGCAGGGACGGGTACTGACGGGTGGGTGGGTGGGTGCTGCCTACACCATTGCCCTGCCCCAGCCATGTGTGGTCACGTGCTGCCCCGCACCGTTGCGACTCACGGACCCTGGCACACGATGGGTGCAGCTGCTGTGGTGCTGTCTCTCACCCAGACGTCATCAGGTCCCCTCCCTGGTCCCATAGCTGACCCGCTCTCCCCAGGTGCTTTTGCCTGGAGATGCTCAGGTCCACTCACACCCAGAGGTGACCAAGACTCCCACGGTCCCGTAGCCACCCCCTGCTCCGTGCTCCCATGCTCTCACACCCCGCGCTGCCCTTGGAGACCCACTCATTCCCTTGTTCCCAGGCACCATCACCTACTGCCCCGCTGGTATGGCTGCGCTCCCCTAACGCTCACACACACACATGTGCATTGCTGGCACCACGGACACTGCTGTCCCCAATCCCCTGCACTCACATGGAGAAAGTAGTTGAAGGTGGAGTTTAATAAGGTGACAGGACAGACTGTGACGATCAGGCAATGGGCATAGCCAGACTCGTGTGCTGCCGAGTCCCTGCTCACAAGCAAATAGACCCTTTATTCCCTTATCCCTCTATTTCCCACACTTGTTCCTCCCCAAATCTCCTAAGTCCCTTTCCTTTTACCTCCTTTGATTCCTTCCCTACACATCCCATAATAAATCCTGTGCTATCTCCAAATGCTCTTTCCGTGCATCCCATAATGTGTCCTGCACCCCTAGGCAGCCACTGTTCTGTGCTTGCGAGGTGATCCAGAGAGCTCCTGATGAGGCATGATGATGGGTTTCATGCCTGGACCATGGGGCTGATAGTTCTCCTGGGACAGCCCGGGGACAGGGAGGGTGCCCTGTGGTTTGGGTCCCCTCCACCTGCTCTTATACTTCCTTGTCCTTCTGGATTTTTGGACGTGGGCTTTTGACGGGTTGGCAGTTCTCTTCTGATGGGCCTGGGAGTCGCTGGATCAGATTCTTAATCAAATTACTCCTCCTGCTGTTGTTTCTTCATGCCTCCTTTGTCGCTGCAGCTGAGCTTTTCACGTCACCTAACAGCCTGGGCTTGCTGGTGCCTGTGTAACCAACTCTCAGACCCCTGCTCTCTCCAGAATCTGTCCCAGGCCGCACCAAAACCTGACTCCCAAAATTCTTTGCCGGCTCACTGGCAAGCCCGGCTTGATGTTTGCCAGCGCATACACATTAAGGTACGCGTCCCTCCCCAGCACGCACGTCTCTCCCCGTGCTGGCACTCAGGCCCACGCACCCCATGTGCAGTAGGAAAAGCCCACGCACTCGGGAAAACAGCTAGAAAAGATCGCTTTGTGGTGACATCCCCCGCCGCCAAAGTGGCCCCTTTTATGCCCGTTTCCTATGCTCGTTCCTCCCTCCCCAGTCCTCCCTTCCCCTAAACAGCCCCTAGCTCCCGCCTGCCCCACGTGCCCCCCACCAGGATCCCACGATGAGGCACAAGCCCTGCGCGCAGCAGCCCCCGGTGCTGCCCGGGCTGTCTCCCACTGATGCCCCTGGACCTTAGGCAGCCCTGGGTCTGGTGGACCCTGTCGCAGCTGGGCCAGGGGCCTGCGCTGGCTCCGAGAGGTCATCAGGACCCCTGCCCAGCACCGCTCCTTGACTGCCTGCATTCACGGAGACGAGCTGTTGCCACTTAACCTGCCTGGCAGCCTTAGCAAAACGTCCGATCCTGTTCTTTGAACAGCTTTTGCATGTTAATGAAAATAACTGTAGATATTTTCGTTGATACAGCATATGAGGTATCACAGAGCTTTTTGATTAAAAAGTAGCATGATAGAACATCAATGGAGCGCACAGTAAATGGTCTAAATCCAGGCACATCTCACTACAAATTGCGAACATGAGATCACCACCAACCAGAGTAAATTCAGGGGACTCCACAGAGACTGGTGCCATCCCCTGGATCAAAAAACTTTCTTTAATGACCAGGAAGGAAGTTTAAAACCAAACCCTCTTGAGACTGATGCCTTGCAGCAGGAATGAGACAGCAGGCACATGACAATGCAGACAAACTGTTTTTAACTCCACTGTGCTGAACTGCCTCTGTCCGCGCCTCCCCAGGGCACCGCAGCCACAGGCACTCTGGCCAGGACTCAGATTTACCCCTCTGCGCGAGGCTCTACAGCATCACCACTGTCCCCGTCCTAAAAAGGATGCATGGAAACTAGAGGGATGTCAGAAATAACAAACGCCTTTAGGACTGGAGAAAATAATTCTGCTCATTTCTGTGACAATTCAGTCCATTTATTCAAAATTTGGGGCAACTTGGCCAGCACATTAATAGCAGGGAGGAAGCATCAGGTACTGAGCTGCCCCTTAGCCAGCGTGATCTTGAGACAAATCCATCTGGCAGCAAATGAAAGATGCCCTGAGAAGAAAACCACTTTTGCAAAGGGAAAAAAACCCCTCTTGCTGGGTGCTTTACTCAGGCAGCACCACTCTTGGGGAATGCATCAGCTCATCCAGAATGTTTCTGAGCACAGAAACAGCCTGGGCAGCAAGCCTGCCTGCAGTGCCTGCGGGCGTTTGGGGCTCTGAGCTCCCAGTCCCGAGCAGGGCTGCAGCACAGCCTGTATGATTCAGGGACCAAAACAGTTCAGGTCTTGACACATCATCACCGGAGAGCTGCCAGACGGAGGGGCTTAAGCTCAGGGCCACCAGAGAAGGGACTCAAGTTGGACAGGAGATGCGCCCATCCACACTGGTGAGGCGTGGACTGAACCGCAGGAGCAGAGGCAACAGACCAGGACCAGGGGAGTGGACTTCACCTTCAACGCTGGAAGACTCACAGCACAAGGCATTGCCAAGGGCACTCCCCCACGACACAGGAACCCCACAGCAGCTGGAGGAAGTTGTGACTTCGAGCCTCACCTGTGCTTCCCTGTGCTCCCATGCCACACCAGGCAGAAGGTGTGGGCCACAGCGGCAGCGAGCAGCGGCCGACCTTTCCATCAGTGCTTTATAGCCCGGGGACTTGCTCCTGCAGGAGCAGCTGCAGTATTGACACACGGTGCACAAGCCTCACACCAGCCAGCACAGCAAGCAGGAGCTGCCTCTCATGACACCTTGAAGAGAGCACACAGCTAGATCAGGTGCAGCATGCCATGGGCAAAGGAGGGTGACTGTCTCCAGGAACTTGTCTCCTGCTCTGTGTGCCACAGCCCGTCCTCAGCTGGGCCATCTCAGGGTAACGGAGAGGCAGCAGGCCCAAGCACTGCAGCAGGGGCTGGCACTCTGCAACCACTTGGCAGAAGCCAGCTGCTTCTTGACAGCTGCGGATGCATCCCCCATAGGGCCCTGAGACACCAGGGACATTCTCCTCCCCACCCCCAACCTCCAGGAAAGAACCAAGGACCAAAAGTACAGCTACGTTTTCTGGGCTTTTAGTTTGAAAAAAGTATTGATTGAAAGTGTACAACAGAAAGAGGTGTGGCAGCGGCACCACAACCAGATTGTTTCACAAATAAAAACAGAAAGGGCCTTAAATAATAGGGTGCAGATTAAAAAAACCTCAACGGTGAAAAAGTTCTTCCCTCCGAACAGAAATTCACAGGCACAGAAATGGCAACAACCACATGGAGACAACAGGGGGACATCCTTCTCCTAACCACAGGGCTCCATGCTCACAGGCTGCCGGCTGCTCCTGCGCGCAGCTCTGCCCTTGGCTCCCTCTTTGGAATGGTTACAGATGAACGGTGCGACATGCCCTTGCTAACCAGACCCGCCCCCCACCCCCCAACCAGGACACGGACAAACAAGGCCTCTGCTAAGGCTAAAAAAAGGACAAGACTTTGGAGTCTTGAGTTCAGCATGTTTAAGAAACGAGAGTCTGGTGAGCGCACAGCCAAGTCCCTGTGCGAGGCCTGCTATTCCAGCTTGGCCTTCTTGTTGTTATCACCGCCATTCTCTTCTGCTGGTGCTGCTGGTGCTGCCGTGTCCTCCAGTTTCCGCTTCCCGCTTTCGGCAGGTGGGTGTGTATTACGGGGTTTGAAACTGATAATGATGCAGGTCATGTTATCGCAGCCGGTGCCATCCCCTGAGGTGTCTGGAGCCAAACACTGATCCAGCAGCTGAGGAGGGAAGGGGCAGGACAGGTTAGCAGACAGCACAGACACAGCACTAAATAAGCTGAGACACCGGGCCCTTTCTACCAACTGACAGCGGCTTAGGGCTGCCAGGCCAGAACAGCGTGGGTTGGGCTCAGATGCTGTTTGCAACCAGACAAGGCACAGAAACAGCCTCAGCAGCCCTGGTGTTCTGAAAGTGGACAGAAACTCCTTTGGCTTGACAGCAACCTAGAGGTCAGAAATGCTGGCCAAGGAGCCAGAGGAATTGGGGTCCCAGCTGAGGCATCCCTGCTCCTGTTCCAGCCAGCGTTGCAGCCCATGTGCTGCCAGACACCCCAAGGGCTGAACCTTTATTCTGATGGAGTCTGATGGAGGGGGAGCGTGGAGTCAGGCACTGAGCTGGGATGCAAAGCACTGGGTGCTGAAGGGACGGTGAAGCTCTGGACCTTACCTCTTCTACAATGGAGGAGAGCGGCCTCAGGACTCCATTCTCATCCTTTTGGGTGATCTTGGACTGGATGAAATCCACCACTTCCTGGCTGCTCATCACATTCCTGCAGAGAGTGGAGAGGTCAGAAGGGCAAGCAAAGGGAGCACTCATGCCACGGCGTCCCGAGAGCCTCGCTGTGGCAGGGAGCTGATGGCAACAAGGCTGCACGCAGTGAGGAACAGGAGGGTTCACAGCTCAGCACGCTGAGATGTCCCTCCGGCTGAGAACAGCTCCTCAGGCGCCCAACGTGACTCCGAGGCCATGGGGAAAAAGGGCTGCTTAGTACCCAGGGCCCTTGGGCCTTCCTGAGTCCCAGCTGCAGAGAAAGACCAGAGGAGTGATGCCCAAGAGGCACAGCTGCTCCCTCAGTACCCACCAGATTCCATCACAGGCAATGACCATGAAGTCGTGGTCATCGTTTATTGTCAACACTTTGATGTCAGGCAAGGCAGAGATCATCTGTTCTTCTGGAGGCAGATTCTTGTTCCGCTTGTAGAAGTGGTCACCTGTGGCAGAGAGGAGGATCACTTTTTGTGGTGGCTGGGCCCTGGCAATGCTGCCTACCCCAGAACAGGGAGAAACTCTGCCCTGCCAAACAGCAGCCTCAGCAGAATCGGAGCCAGTGCTCCCACAACCAGTGTAGATCAGGGCTGTGGGCCCATCAGAGAAACCTGCCACAGGTCCAAGGCATCAGCTTTGGCGAGCCCAACACGCTGTCACCAAACAACGAGAAAGAGGCGCCTTTGCCAGTTCAGCGCCTCTTCACCCCAGAGCAAGTGTCGCTTCCCCAGCTCCTGGGGCAACACCAGGCCAACGGCACATGGCATCTGACAACGCCGGCTGCGATCCTGCAGCCGTGCTCATGAGCTGAGCTGTCCCACACCTTGGAGCAGGACATGCAGCTCACCCCAGCACTAGCCCAGCTGTGCTGTGGTAACACCTGATGCTCATTTTCCAGAAGCTCAGGCTGTTCAGGGCCAGATACTTCAGTGCAATCCCCACATCACACCACTGGGTTCAGGTCTTCCCAAACCCTCAGCAGCCAAAGCTCACTTGAGAAATCTGATCCTCCACTCTGACTAGCAGGCTTATCTGGAATTACATCCTAGGAAGGGACTTCCAGGGCTGCTGCAAAATAGTACGTGGAAATGCCAGCGTCTCCCTAGGTAAACAGACTCCTAGTTTCTGTCCTAAAGGGTTTTTTATCTCTTTACCCTAGGATAATAATTTCAGTGGTTTTGGCCTTTCTGCACAAGTACTCTCCACTCACACCCGTAGCTGCTATTTCCTTCCCTTCTCTGTGTATGTCCCAGTACATTCTCAGTGTTATTCACTACCCTTTCCTCACTGCCTCCAGCATCTCCTCTGCTCAGACTGTAGCCACTGGCTGGGCCAAGACCTCGTTTGGCTGCCAACAGACATGCCCAGTTTCCTGAGCCATTAATGACTCTAACACTGCTGTAAGGGACCAAAAGAGCAGTGCAAACAGCAGTCAGGTGCTGCCTAAAGCACTGCAGCAAGGGGGGTGGAGTTTGTGTGTTTACAAGGCAGGGCCGGCTCGGAAACAAATGAGCTCAAACTGGTATAACATTCGGTCCCCAGGAAGCAACATACCAAGGTCCTTCAACAGCCTCCTAATGGGAAAAAGTCCTGTTTAAAAGTCAACAGTCTGTTTTCGAGACAGTTTATAGGAGGTGGTTTCTCACAACCCGCTGTTGGCACAACAGCCTTGGAGGCCTCACGCTCTGTCGCACGCTGGATCCCGGGAGGCGCTAGGTGTTGCTTTCCACTGACGTCTGCCAGCTTCACAGCCGTTTTCTCTAATTAGACTGAAATCTCACCACATCAAATACTGAATAGGTTCTACTCATCATCCAGTTAAAAACTGTTCCTTAAACTTAGTGGGCAAGTGCTGGAAGCATGGATGTCCTGAGCACAGCACTCTGAGGCCAGGCATGCCAGCATTCACCCCCGTCTTGCTCACCGATTGCCCTGGAGAGGTTGAGACCGCCATTCACTCTCCCATCCATGGTGACCTTGCCGCCAGCGTTCTTTATCCTGGCCAGCTCCACCTCATCCTCCGGCTTGTGGTCATATGACATGTCGACAGCTTTACCACCTTCTGACACCACACAGCGAGAGTCACCAGCATTAGCCACAATCAGCTGCTTGCCCCGGATAAGCGCCACGACAGCAGTTGTCCCACTGTCAGAGCCAGGCTGCAAGAAACAAATGGTTTTGCTGAGACTCCTTTCTCTTGCTCCGCATCAGGTCAATAAAGGAACTCACACTAGTCACCACAGGCCCAGCAGTGTCCCAAACCCTGAGGTGCTGGGTCTCACCCCTTCTTCCCGTAAGCACACAGTGAACAATGGAGAAAAGCCTGAGGGAAGTGTGAAACACAGCAGGAGTGTGTTCACTGAGAGGCAGAGTCAAGCCACACCTCCGTTCCAGCCTCACAAAGCACCAGAGGTTCAGGATTCTCCAGTGTTCAGCGTGTCCTGCTCTACACTCAGCTCTAACGTGCTGATCCCAGCCCAAGCAGAAGCCTCGCTGCAAGCCAGGACATCTCTCCAAAGAGAGAAGGTTGGCACCTTGGAAGCTGTAGTCCCCTTCTCCTGACACCCTGGGCCCCCAGGCCATCTGCCAGCACTGCCATGGGCTGAGGAGCCACAGCCCTGGTCTGGCGAAGAGCAACGCTCTGCCCGGGAGCAGCAGTGCCAGCAGAGCAGTCCTGCTCTTGTCCTGTGCTCTCCTTCCAAGCCAAGCCCCACAGTGGTTTCTAAGCACAGCGAACCCAGCAGCGGGGTGAGCCTCTTCCAGTCTCAACCTGCTGCCCAGATCCATGCCCTATCCCTCAGCCTTTTGCAAAAATCAGGCTGTCAGCAGCTGTGTTCAGCCTCAGGAGAACAAAAGGGGTGTTTTATCCCCATCTGAACGGAAATAGCTCCTTGCTGAGCACCCCCCCAAGAGCCCTTGGCTCCACGCTATGCTGCAGAACACAAGAACAGAGTGTGCACCTCCTCTTTCCCCTCCATGCCTGGTAACAACATTTCCTCCTCTTCATCCTCATCCTCCTCTGCTTCTTCAGTGTCATCTTCATCATCTTCATTCTCTGCCTCTTCGCTACTGTAACCATCCTCATCTTCACTGCATTCCTGCAAGAAATGAGAGGTACCACCAGGAGTCACACAGGACACTCGCAGCGCCCTCCCCCAGACAGCTGGTCCCTCCATCCTGGGGACAGATGACAAGTTTGTCCCAGAAGAGTGAGATGACCTGGTATGTTTTCCCCACACCTGATGTCTACAATCAGCGCAGCTAGTTTAAACTACCACAGCGAATGGAGGGATGGTGCATGCAGCAAGACCAAAGGCTATCCATTATGGCCGCTGCACAGATGAGGGTATGTTTCCTTCAGGGTTATCTAAACAATCCCCGACACTCCCACGAGATTGTCTCAAAGTATCAGCCTAAAAAACCTACTCCTAGGACAGACCTAGGATGAGCCAGAGGCTCGTAGTTCAAGTACCACAGTAAGCAATGCATTCTGCCCAGCCAGAAGGCCACTCTGTCCCAGTGCTGTTTCCTACCTCACTGTCTTCCTCCTCTTCCTCAACCTCATCTGACTCATCCTCACTGTCCTCAAAAAATTTGGATTTGGTTGTGCGCTGGGGCTTTCCCGTAGAGGAGCAGGAGGGCCCGGCCTCCCCAGTAGAAGAGGTGACGGCCTCGTCACCTTTGCCTAGTTCAGGCTTCTGCAGAGCAGGGCTGTTGCCTCCAGCGCTGGCTTTGTCTGAGGTGGAGGAAATACCCGTGATTTCTTCGTCTGGCTTCCCATTCTTCCTCTCCTTGTGGTCGGTAAGCTCCCCTGGGTCAGCCTCTCCATTCATATTTGACTCCCCATCATGCTGCTTGCCTGTCCCCTCTGCAGCGTTCTCCCCAGCTGGAGCTAAAGACTTGTTTTTGAGGTTCTTGGTGCAGTTTTGTCCATAACGTGTGAGAAGCTCCTCAATGGTCATTGTGGCTTCTTCATGCAGAAGAGCAGCTTCCTCATTATCCACTAAAAATGGAAAGGGGGAGGGGGGTGAGGACAAAGAGGGTCAGAAAGCAGGATACATCACCACAGCAGCAGCTGTGCAGCACACGCCGGGTTCAGCAGTGGGCTGCCCTGACTGGAGGTTGCTGCTGCAGACAGGTTTCAGCAATGCTCAACCAGCTGATCACTAGCAGGCACAGACAGATGCAGCCAGGCCTGCCGCCCCACAGCTTCCAGGCGCTGCAGATGAGCAATATGCAAACGGCAGGGGAACGGCTTCTAACCACAGCCTTGCAGTCTGCAAGTCACCCTAGCGCCTCCGGCCTCTGATGCTATCTGGCTGACTTGTAGGCAGCACAGAGTGTTTAAATTAACTGTAAGGTTGGAGGGAAAAAGCCTCATATTTCATGAGTGCAGGTTCATCTGAAGCTGTGGGGGAAGCAGACAGACCACTTTCATGTGCGGATTTGTTCACCAATACTGCAAACGGGAACAAGAAGTTTTTGTTATAGCAGTTGCTCCACGGGCCTTAAGCACCACAGGGATCCCAACCAGCTGTAATGCAGACACTCACAGAGGACAGAACAGCTTCAGGCAGCGAAGGCAGTATCTCCCCAGTGGAACCACGGACAGAAAACAGGATGACTTTCCCTAAACTATGAGCCAATAAAACCCACCATTTCCCTATTGACATCCCCTTGGTTATCATTTTCTTTGCTTTTTAATCCCAAAAGGACGAGAAATTCCCATATCCCAAATACTCCCGAAAGTACAGGACAAGAAGAAGACAAACCCAACGAACCAATCAACAACCCCTTTGTTCCTGTCAGCTGGAGAACGACGGCCAACAAATTCAGCATTTTCAGAGCAAAACACAGTGTTCAAGGTGACGGTATTGCTCTACGTGTGCTTCAAGGCTGGTCACAAGACACTCAGCCAAGAGCAGCACAGGATTCTACCCCGGCATTCACCTTCTAGCTGGCTTCATGGTCTGGCAACTTCTTGCTGGTGGAAAAGCACACTTGCTTCTTTGTGAGAGAAAGAATTGCTACAGAGACCAGAATCTACTTCAATCCTTTCTGCAGCTGGTGTCTGCCACCAGCCTGGGAGAGCTAAGCACCAGACATCTTACTGTTTCCCTTCACAACTCAGCCCACTTCCCAGCTCAGAGGTTTCTGATGCATCCTAGAACTCTGCACTCCGTGCAGAAAGCCCTACGGAAAACTGTGACGGACTGGGTTGTTATTCATAGGATTAAGCTACCAAATGAATCAGAACTCCTCTAGCACCAGCCCAAAGCAATAAACAGCGCTGAAGGGTGGCAGTTCAACCCCAGCTGATATTACCTGAGAAATGTGGACAGAAAACCTTCTGCTAAAGGAGACCTGGCCCAAATGCTCTAGTGCCTGGCCTGGAGCTGCAGTCTTGTCTGCTCAGTGGCATCTGACTTACCATCATCTTCATCAGCAACCTTCTCCTTCTCATCTTCATCATCCTGGGGTCGCCCAGCCATCTGAGACAGCTCTTTAATCACCTCCTCAGTGGTGAGCTTGGCATCTATGGCTAAGAAAGCATCTTCCAGGGCCTATGTATGAACACAAACAAGAGCACGCACAGTTTCATCTCCCTTACAGGATGCGTGTGTGTCATGCCGTGCAAACAAGTCTCTTTGAGAACGCACACCATACAGCACCACAGAATGGCTGGGGCTGGCAGGGACCTCTGGGGTCCATCTGATCCAACTCTGCTCCTGCAGGGATACCCAGAGGCAGTTGCCCAGGACCATGTCCAGATGGCTTCTGAATAGCTCCAAGGATCCCATCAGTGCCCTGGGAAACCTCTGCCAGTGCGCGGTCACCCTCACACTGAAAAGTGTTTCCTGATGTTCAGAGGGACCCTCCCAGGGTCCGGTGTGTGCCCGCTGCCTCCAGTCCCGGCACTGGGCTCTGCTGGGAAGGGATGGGCTCTTGGCACCCTCCCTGCGGTATTTACAGACACGGATTTGATCCCCCTGAGCCTGCCCTGCTCCGGGCTGAGCAGCCCCAGCTCCCGCAGCCTCTCCTCATTGCAGAGATGCTCCAGCCCTTCAGCATCTTGGCGGCCCCTCGCCGGGCTCCCCCCGCTCTGTCCCCGTCCCTCTTGTACCAGGGAGCCCGGCACGGGACCCAGCGCTCCGGAGATGGCCTCGCCAGCACCGTGCAGAGGCGAAGGATCCCCTCCCTTCGCCTGCTGGCAGCACTCCTAATACAGCCCAGGATGCCATGAGTCGCCTTTGCAGCAAGGGCGCGTTGCTGGTTCACGGTCAGCTCTGTGTCCACCAGGACCCCCAGGGCCTTTTGTGCCGAGCTGCTCTCCAGCCGGGTGGCTCCCGGCGGGTGCGGGTGCTACAGGGCTGCTCCTCCCTGGGGCAGCACTTGGTGCTTCCCCTTGCTGAACTCCGTGAGGTTCCCGTCAGCCCATTTCTCCAGCCCCCCCACATCCCTCGGCACAGCGGAGCAGCACGACTGTGGGGTACAGCTGCTCCTCCCAGCTCGGTGTCACCTGCAGCCTTGCTGAGGGTGCACTCTGCCCCATCCTCCAGGCCGTTAATGGGACATCAAACGAGAGCGGACCCAGTACTGAACCCTGGGGTATTCCGGTCACTAGCGGCCTCCAACCAGACTTCGTGCCGTTGATCACCACCCTCTGGGCCCGGCCACGCAGCCGGTTTTCAATGCACCTCACTGTCTGCTCGTCCAGCTCACGCTTCCGCAGCTGCTCTGGGAGGATCTTTGTGGACACCGAGCTGCAAGCCTTGCTGGAGCCCACAGTGGGCCTAGGGCCAGGACAGCATTCAAAGCCACTGTGGAGAATGGCTCAGCATGCAGGCTCCTCTACTCAGCAGACAAGCTTATGGCAGTCAATGAGCACAACCAGCTTGGGATCAGCAAAGCACAATATGTGGGTGTTTCAGCCTAGAGCAACAGCCACAAACTGATTCAAGTTTGCTTTGTAGGCTACCCTCAGACTAGATGTAAATGGAAGTTCTGGAGGGACTGCCTTCCCCTCACCCACACCACTACAGATCCCAGCACCAGCCCACGGAATACCGGATGTCAGATCGGGCATTAGTACTATGAGGGAGAATTATGACAGAGGGATCGCTCCGTGGAAGCAAGACATGAAATAACCTCCCACTTCTGGCAAAAGCTACCCCCGCCCCCCAAAAACCAACCCACCAAAACCTCTCAAAGAACCAGCCCACACCTTTTATTGTAACGAGTCTGAAAATAAAAAAGGCAAGCAAAAACCTAAAGCTGGACAATAGAATATTTGTCTTCGAAAATACAATCAACACTTGGTGTACACTCTTATAAACAAGGAAGGGAAATGAAAACAGAAGACATGGCAGACAGACCTTGGAGGGACAGGGCCCCGCTCATTAGTATTAGGTACCTAAACAAGAGCTTTCCTCTGCATTACTTGTTTCAGGGCAGAGCTAGATTCTTACCTTTTGCAATTTGCCTTCCTTATAGGCCTTCTGGTCTTTGATTATCTCAGGAAGATACTTGGCACAGTACAGGGCAACTTCTTCTCCTGAAAGAGAGCAGAAATCATTTAAAGAGGCTGGTCCTCCCAGGAGCAAAATGCACTCTTGAGCAACTGAATTCCTGAGGGAAGTCTTGGGACACAAACCGGAGCTAACCCAGACACAGAAAAGTCACGCAGCAACAGACTGCTGGGGACCTCGCTTGCACCTCCCAGCAGGCTGCATCTCCAGAACTGCAGGACTTGCTGGTGACCCCGGCAAACCTCAATGAGTTCTTACGCACCAGGTTTGGCCAACGCTATGAGCTTTGACCTAGGAAGCTCTTTTTTCACATGTAAGCACAGGTATAAACCAGCAGCAGGGGAAAAGGGAAGCTTTTGGTCAAAGTAAGTGCTTTCTCAGGGCATTACTGACACCTGATGAGCAGCAGAAAAAGCATTACGTATTCTAGTCTGTGTTCTAGGCCAATAAAAATACAATGCCACAGCCTTGAGACAAGCCTTTCAGGAAGATGGGGGTCCTGATCGGCAGAGCAGTCATCTTGGTACAGGAAGGTGTGCGTGTGTGCACAGGATGAGCGAACAGTGGCCAGAACACTAGGCTGCCGAGAGCACGGAGGATAACTTGGACTGACAGTCAACAACACAAACCAAGCAACCCCTTCTAGAGCAGCCAAAAGATTTTTAAAAGCTGGAAATGCTCCCGCAGCGCAGTAATTAATACTGTCAACAGAGCACAGGAAAGATTTTTTGTGATCATGAAGGTGCTATTAAGAAAGGAAAGTGATTAAACGGTGAGGGACTGTAAATTTCTGTAGTTCATCTCGGCAAGCGGGACCAGAAAGAACAGTGAGACTTGCAAGAGAGCAATCTAGTAATTTAGGTTTTTATATGAGACGCTAAGAACTATGTAGGGCACAGTAACCTGGCTCAAAGGTCACGGGAAAGAAAAGTTAGAGCTAGAAACAGAGAAACAAACTAAATGATAGCCACAGAAGGGTGGTGGAGAGGGGAGCAGGGCAGACCGCAGCCAGGCGGAGGGGTCCAGTCGCAGGGTCCAGGAGCGTGCTTAAGACTGTGCTGGACGAGCCATCCTCCACCGCCAGGCAAAGAAGCAGCAGCACGAGCGGGCTGAGCACAGCGCTTGAGAGCCTTTCCGCGCACTGCCGGCCTTCCTGTGGCTACAGGTAAATGCTGGAGAGGCACACGCGCACCTTCCTCCCGGCTACTGAAGGGAGGTTCTTGCAGCAGAGATGTAACAGCCACTCAACTCCTGATCACCCTGCTAGCACATCCCAGCTAAGCCCGTCCTTCCAGCCAAGCAGAGGCTGTGCAGGCAGCCGGGTGCAAAGAGAAGTAATGCACACAGAGCAAAGCCGTGTGAACGGAAGGGGAGCCGGGGGATTGAGGGGAATGCACGAGAAGGGTGGGAAGTAGCTAGCCATCAGGTGAGCAAAGGGAGACGCAGAGGGACCACTGCGGGAAGTGAAAAGGCAGGGAGATTTGAGAGAAAGGAACAGCCAACAAGGGACTTTACCGATGTGCCTGCAGAGAAGGGATCAAGTGGCCATTGACAAAGAACAGAAACTTTGCAAAACAGTTGCTTTTAAAACAGCATGGCAAGAAGTTCAATGCTGCGGCTCCAGACAACAAAGAGATTGAGCTCTATTCTGACTGTGCTCTTAGAAATGCAGAGTGGGAGGGGAAAAAAAAAGGAAGATCACAGAAAAACAAGTGATCGAAGAGAGAAATAGGAGTGACCCTAGCCTTTTAATGAGAACGGGAATATCAAGGTGGGCTGACAATCGTAGAAAAATGGCAGAAAACCAAAATACTGGCCAGCCCTTAGAGGATCTCAAATGAAGAGGCCTGACAATTAACGTCCACTGACATGAGCTCACAGAAGCAGATCTTGCCAATCTTGTCTCCAAATGATACGGTAACATTTTCATCAAAGAGCCAAAATAAAACAAGATTTCTATGAGAAAATTACAGATGGAGGGAGTGGTGAATAATGTCAGCAACAGGTCTTCCAGATCACTTCATGAACTGGGGGAAGCGAGCAGGGGCTGCTCAGAGAGGTACGGCCACCGAGGAAAATGTACGCACAGCCTTGGACCATGGCAGAAAACCACCCAGTGCACCCGAACGCTCCACGAGATGGTCCTGGAACAACATGCCAGGAGCACGCTACGTGCGTCCTTCTGCTGAGGCAGCTTTCACTTTGAGCATAAATTAGTGGGCCGTAGAACTGCAGCCCTGAAGCACCTGCAGACAACAGCGATGGCCGCTACGTGCTTGCCTGTGCGGCAGAGATCGAGCGGGCCAGCCTGGCCCAAAGGCGGCAGGGCACGGTTTGCTGCGAGGACACAGGGCTCTGCCACGGGCAGAGCTGTTCCAGGACTCGGCCGGCAACTTGGTCGGGACCCAGACGTGACAGCAATGCACTCCCACATGAAGACTTGACCAGTGGGTGAGTGTGCTGAGCCTGCCTCAGCAGTCTGAGGTGGAGAAAACTGCAGGAATATCTCATCCCAAATCAGGAAGGATGGGAGAGGGAACAGGCCCAGTGGGCTGCTGGCACGACTGCTGGTCATCGCAGGGGGCAGCTGCAATCTCCTCCAGTTTCTCTTCCGATCTGCAATCATTCACAGAATCACAGAACAGTAGGGGTTGGAAAGGACCTCTGAAGATCCCCCAGTCCAACCCCCCCACTAAAGCAGGTGCCCCCAGCGCAGGGGGCACAGGGACACGTCCAGGCAGGGTTGAATCTCTCCGCAGAAGACGACTCAACAGCCTCTCTGGGCAGCCTGGGCCAGGGCTCGGGCACCCTCACGCCAAACAAGTTCTTCCTCACGCTCAGGGGGAACTGCCCGGGCTCCACTTTGGGCCCATTGCCCCTTGTCCTGGCGCTGGGCACCACCAAAAAGAGTCTGGCCCCATCCTCTTGACACCCGTCCTTTAGACATTTATAAGCATTGATGAGATCCCCCCTCAGCCTTCTCTTCTCCAGGCTGAACGGCCGCAGAGCTCTCAGCCTTTCCTCCTAAGAGAGATGCTCCAGTCCCCTTATCATCTTCGTAGCCCTCTAATGGGCTCT
>VZSC01009431.1:24371-37825 GCA_013398225.1 Steatornis caripensis
CACAGCACCCACCCAGACTCTGCGCCGCTGGTCACAGCCCGCTCAGCTCCGCCGTTCAGCCCATTCCCCATCCCCCTCACCGCCCGCTCATCCAGCCCACACGTCCTGAGCTTGCCCTTGGGGGGGTCGTGGGGGACAGGGCCAGCAGCCTTGCGCAAGTCGAGGTAGATGCCATCCGCTGCTCTCCCGTCGTCTGCCCAGCCAGCCATGCCATCACAGAAGGCCATCAGATCGGTCAAGCAGGGTTTCCCCTTGGTGAATCCATGCTGACTACTCCCGACAGTCGTCTCCTCCTCCATGTGCTTAGAGATGACTTCCAGTGTGAGCCATTCCATCACCACTCCAGGGATGGAGTTGAGACTGACTGCCCTGTAGTTTCCCGTGTCCTCCTTGCCCTGTTTGGAGACTGCAGTGACAGCGGCTTTCCTCCCATCCTCGGGCACCTCTCCTGCTCTCCATGACTTTTCAAAGACGGAGGAGAGAAGCTTGGCAATAACATTTGCCAGCCCCCTCAGCACTCGTGGGTGCATCCCAGCGGAGCCCATGGACTCGCGGGTGTCCAGCTTGCCTAAGAGGTCTCTAACCCAATGTTCATCGACCACAGGGAAGTCTTCATTTCTCCAGGCTTTCTCTCTTACCTCCAGGGACTGGAAATCCTGAGGGTCAGCCCTAGCAGTGAAGACTGAAGCAAAGACGGCATTCAGTAATTCCACCTTCTCTGTATCCTCTGTCACCAGGGCACCCACCTCATTCAGCAGTGGGCCCACATTTTCCCTAGTCTTCCTTTTGCTACCAATGCACCTGTAGAAGCCCTTCCTGTTGTCCCTGACCTCCCTCACCAGCTTCAGTTCCAGTGGGCCTTAGCCTTTCTCATTGCATCCCTGCATGCTCTGACAACATTCCTGTATTCCTCCCAAGTAGTTAGTCCTTTTTTCCACATCCTGTACATTTCCTTCTTCCCTTTGAGTTTTTCTAGAAGCTCCTTGCTCGCCCATGCAGGTCTCCTGCCTCCTTTACTTGACTTCTTACTCGTAGAGATGCACCGATCTTGAGCTTGGAGGAGGTGGTTCTTGAATATTAACCAGCTGTCTTGGGACCCCCTGCCTTCTAGAGTCCTAACCCATGGGATTCCTCCAAGTAGGTCTTTGAAGAGGGCAAAATTAGCTTTCCTGAAGTCCAGGGTTGTAATCCTACTTGTTGCCCTGCTTCTTCCACGCAGAATCTGGAACTCCACCATTTCATGGTTGCCAAGGCTGTCCCCAACCTTCACATCCCCAGTCAGTCCTTCTTTGTTCGTTAGTATCAGGTCCAGCAGGACTCCTCTCCTTGTTGGCTCCTCCACCACTTGTGTTAAAAAGTCTCCATCAATGATCTGCAGGATCTGTTTGCCCAATCTGGACCAGCATGATGGCACTGACTTCTCTTCCCCATCTCATTCTGACACTCCCTGGGGCACTGAACTGCACCATCCAGAGTGTGTGACAAAGACACAGGTGGGTCACCTGCATGCAAGCCATGCTGTGCCCTGCAGCTCTTCAGAGGCTTCCTTGATGGTTGTACCCAAACGCTAAACGGGAATGGGGTGGGTAAAAGCCTGCATCACTCGTACCAGGAAATTGTTCTGGCAGAAGAGCACTGGCCACAGCTACCTGCTGAGATCAGAAAGGGAGAGTGACCAAAGGGCACCCCCTTCCCTGCCCAGTGGGGTCTGCAGATGAGGCAACAGCTCTGTGCAATCTGTGCTACTAGAAGCAGCTGACAGATCTAGTAACACCAGCGTGGACGCCTGATCGCCCACCAGATGGAAAAGATGAGCGAACGTCGCAATCCTTCTGCCACGGCTCAGGACAAAGGATTTTCTTCACAGCAGCAAGTAGCTTGATCTGAGAAAGCCACCGACAGCTTTGTAGCCTTGGCCCCAGTAGGTCCCCTGTAAGCAGGCAGGGCGCGGGGCTGGAGCACAGCTTGCAGGAAGACAATGGTTTCCACAGGCCTGGCAGCACCGCGCAAAGCAATGCGGTAAAGATCTTGCTCTGCCACCATCGAAGCAGGAAGCCAGCCCCAACACGAAAAGCTTTGGCAAGAAACCTTTGCTGCTTCCCATGCAGCTCCAGCACAGATGTCACAAAAGACCTTTCTGCTGCACACTGATGAGACTTCACACAGGACCCTTTTGCCAGTCTCCCAGGCTTCTCTCTCCATTGGCAGCACCTCACCCTCAAACCAGGCCACCTTCCACGAGCAGAGCCGGTTGTCGCAGTACCCTGTGTCCCTTGCTCAGGGGATACAAACGTGCTCACTTAAAGTGTTTTAACCAAAACACCTAGAAAAGCAAGATTCTCCTTTGGAGTCCTCTGGCTGCGGAAGATGATCGATCAAAATGAGCCCTCAGATCTAACAGGCGTGTGTCGCTTTGGTGCACAGGAGGCAGCTATTGGCCCAGCACACACAACGCAGGTCTAGCTGCTTGCACAGCAGTCCCAGTGAGATCGCATGGGTTTTATAAGCTGAGTCAGTAACTCAAAGTGCACTGCTGCCACAGGGGCCGGAGAAACTGAACTAGCTCGAGGAATTAATCTTCTACATGCAGCCAGATGTACTAAAATCTCAGCACTTCTAGACTTGTCACAGCAAGAAACCCACCCGCAGGTTTTTGTCACTGCCAAAGCCTTTGTGAGAGCGCAGCAGGGAAGCTCTGCTTCACTCCAGGTCCTGACTTGTGCACCGAGGGGGCTCCGCGTACCAGGGCCAGCTGTGGTGAGGGAACCTTTCTGCAGTTTAGCCTGAGTGCAACCAGCGTCATTACCCGCTGGACGCCAATGGCTCCTTTCCGTTAATTTTGTAACGTACTCCTGGATTTGGTTACGCTTATGTCAAAATCAGCCCACCCACCGCATCTTATCAAGGTCTTGTCTTCATTAAATATCAAGCATCCTCCCTTTGAAAACTTGGGCCCAGGGTGGGGGTGAGGGCACCAGCAGCAGGGCTGAACAGCCAGCTAATGACGAAACCCGATTTGGACACCTCAGTCCTGCTCGGTGCTCTTCATCGAGGTCCTTCCCTGCCAGTTCCAACAGGGATCACAGGATGCAGCCCCATGACACTCCTCGCCCGTGGCACGCAATTAGGCAGGAGAACAACTACCAAAAAGACGCCAGTTGCAACCGAGTAACAGTGACTCCCAGGACAGACCACAAAGTTCTCGGAGCAAAAACCTTCCCCACTCCTTTTGCAGGCACCCGCCGCTTCTCTTCGATGGTGCCTCATCTACTACAACATTGCTTCAAAATTAAAATTTCCCTCGCTTCTGCAGTTACTGTTACAGACACAAATTTACCCTCTTATTATGGGTCTACAGAGAAGCAACAGACAATCCACCACGATAAAATATTCCCAAAATTACTCATGCTCACCTGGGCATCACAAGTGTCTAAAAGCCTCAAAATCATCTGTCAGCAATGAATTAAGTGCTCAGGGCTGTAGAGCTTCCTGAGCAGACCTACAGCAGATGGTTCTGGTTGCCCTCACCTGTAACAAGCATTTGAAACAACAAACTTTTACCCTTTCCAGCGAAAGGGTAAAAGTTGGGAAGAGCTCTTGGAAGGACAAACTGACTTGCAAAGCAGTAAAACGGAAAACACACAGAAAAGCAATTTTGTTCAAACACGAGAAGGATGAGTGCATGAGTACAATACAACACAGCAAGGTAAGCGTGAGGAACTGCCACACAGGCTCTTCCCCTTACCAAGGCGGGCAGGACCGCAGGAATACCTCGCCAGGAGGGAGTTGCTTTTAACTTCCAGACAAGGCTCTACACACTTCAAGGTACACTTTAAACCACAACAGCTGTCCTGGCACTGATGGTTTTAGGAGAGCAGGGAGAAGAAAACCTCACCAAATGCAACTTCCATTTCTTCACGCTTCCCAAGGAAGGGGTAGAGAAGAAGCAGAGGTACAAAAGCAGCCCTGGTACCCATGGGTGCGGAGTGCCTTCAGCTCTTGGGAACTTCAAAAGCCTTCGGGGGCTGAACACTTAGAGAACACCATTACTCACATACAACCATAATACACAACCAACAATGAATCCAGGATCACATCTTCCACGTCTCCAGTGTGAAACCTGCCGTAAAACTCCCAAGTCTCCATGAATCATTTTATTAAGGTTTTCTAGAGGAGCAGCATCCAGCTAAGTAACACCAAAGCCTCAGCTGCATTTCCTGCTTAATGAGACACAGAATCAGTAGTAGGAGGGTCTTCAGGAGGCTAAAGTAAAATATATAACACATAGCACTGAATTTAGTGCAAAAGTAAGCATCTGGAGGATTCTCCAGAGTGCGTACTTTTACGTTCCTACAAAATTACAACAAGAGACCGCTTTTGTTTGCGAAAGCACGTGGATTTTTCAAGACGTCTGAAAGACCACGCAAAAAGGTGAAAGCATATGTGGGAAAGCTCAGGTCTCAGAGCATATTTCTGCACAGCTAGATGCCACGGCTAAAAACTACATCTGATTCGGTTTTAAAAGCAGGAGTCACATTCGGATGAAATGGAACAAAGTCAATCTACCTCAGTGTCTCAGGCAAGGCTGTCTCCCCAGCACCTAAGACCCAGCTGGAATCTCACTGCAGCATGATTCTGTATCTCCAGGAGCACAGGCTTGAATATGACATGTGAAGACAAGAACAGGCAGCAGCCTCAGGGCAGAAACCTAGGCAAGAAAAAGGCCTCCAGAGATACAGGTTCCTAGATCAAATCTTTTTCAGTGCATGTACATGCACAAACCCACCCTACTTCATCTTCACAAGGCTGAAAGTAGATCCCACTCCAAGATTTGTTATGTATTTAGACACATACACACAATTTGAATATAAAATAAAGAAAGCTTACAGTCAAATAACAAACAAACTCGCTAACAACAAGTATCACAGAATCCCTATGGATTGGAACACCATGCCAGCATAGGAAAAGAAAAATTTTAAAACCAGAGTATTAACTGCTACCCTGAGACAATGACAGGGAGGCAGAATGCTAAGGCAGATCACAAGGCAAGACACCAAGAACAGGGCAAGAGAGATCCATCGCTCTGAATACAAACTGGAAAAAAGTTACGACAGGGCTTGCTGTATTCAAATTGAACACCCTGGTAGGAGCAGGAGGAAAACCTCACTACGATAACGTTGACTTCCAAAAAGGGGGAGCTATGTGTAAACAAAGACACTTATTAAAAGGAAATGAAACTAAACATCTAACAGCATACAGCATGTGTAGATAGCAACAGAGATTGATCAGAAACACCACACTGGAGTACCAGTATATCGTTCTCCGAGATTTGGGGGCAGGGAATCCAGGCAAGTAAAAAGACAACTGGGAAAACCTACTAGAATGCAAACAGCAGCAGCATCTTTCAAAAACTAGCTTGCCCATAGGGGGAAAACATAAAAGAAAAACTGGTGAGTGAAATGGAAAGCTAAATACAAAAAAAACCCCAACCCTGCCCTTTTTCAAGGAACACAATAATATAAACTTTTCCCAATGCGCTTGGAACGGGAAGCTTACTGGAGAGTTTAAGGCTGACAGATGAGCAAGGTACAGAAGGAAGGCTAAATTCATTCTTTGCACTGGCAGCTAATAAAGCTTAGAGAGGTTCCCACCCTGAAGTCTGCTTTTACATGGGACAGACCTGAGGAATTGTTTCAAACTAAAGAACTAATGCATCAATACATTCATACAAAAAGTAGAGATGGGCAAAAGTTGATCTTCAGAGTCAGGTTCAACTACATCCGTATCCTTCCTGATAAGGTTTGTGGAGGAAGAGCTGTACACATTCAATCACTGGAAACCTAAAACACAAGTCAGCAAACCGTGCCAGCATTTTGCCATTCTGATCAATGCCTTTCTCTACTGTCTATCTTGAACTGTACTTAAAAAAACCAAAACACATTACTTCACGTCCTACACTAATGGGAACGTCATGAGAGTGGCCAAAGTCTCTCTAAAACCCAACACATGAAACAGACCTTCCTGTTAGCCGAGAAACTAACACACTGGTCATAAAGAGGAATAGATCGGTTTGATGTTATTCATTCTTAACTAGTTTTTTGCTAGATGCTGCTTACTTCATATTAGCTAGATGCTTACAAGTGGTTCGTGAATTTCTGCAAGAAATAACATTAAGTTGAATAGTTGCTAAATCCCTACATTCTTTATCCATCTCTACCTTTCAGAACCAACTCATTATCCCGATGTTCTCAAAGATAATCGTCAGGACATCAGCAGCTGCTCCACCCAGGTATCTGCACACTGTAAGATAAAGTTTTGGAGGAAAATAATTTCAAAACATTCGGTCTAAATGCTTCCAACTGAGATTGTATCTTCTGAAAAGCTACTAGTCAGCTACCTATTCAGGCTGACCTTTTTAATAAAGACTACTGCAAAAAAGGTCTTAAACTCTCATTTACAAATTGGAAGAATTAGATAACTCAGTTCTAAAGGAAAGCGAGAAATTATGAACTGCGGTACGTAACCTTCCACTGGAATCTGCTCCACTACCTGAGAAATGAAAGGCACGCATATCATACCAAGAAATACATTAAAAAGCCTCAGAGAGCGGTGGAAACCAGGTTCATAACACTACAGACCAGCACATCTGGTATGTGAACACAGCAAACAGCAGAAATTGTAATAAACAATTAGCAGGTACAGGATACATATGGTAGGATGGGCAGGGGTTAAATATACAGCAAAGAATGTCACGAACTCAATGTTTTTTCAAAGAGCCAATGAGCAGGAGGAAATAAGACAGTTTAGTTGATCTACTCCATACAGATTTTTCAAAAAGCTTTCAAATAAATCATCAAGTGTTTTACACACTAAGCTGCCATGGGAAAAGAAGTAAGGTTTGATAGCGAGTTTTCAAAGCGCAGGATGGCCACTGCGAGAGTTCCTTGAAGACTTATGGTGTTCAACATCTACATAAATAATCTGGAAAAGAGGTCAGTAAGAAATGATGGATCATTCAGGATGATCAAAACTAAAATAATTTGCAAAATTTAACAGCAGTATCTTATGCTTTTACGTGATATTGGCAGATGAAATTCCTCACTGACAAAGTCAAGAACATGAAAAAAAGAAAAGACAACCAACCTCCACATGCACATTGGATGGACTCAAACCCATCTATGACCACTCAGGAAAGATCTGGAAGAAACTAGAGACAGAGTTCTAAAAATGTCACCTTCCAGTTTATTTGTATCAAAACAGCTAACATTGTTAGAAATTGTTAGGGAAGGAACTGAGAACAAATCTCACAATAAATTAACGGAATATCCATAACTTAAAAGCTACAGTCAGTTCTAGTCAGCCTAACTAAAAGCATGCTGCAGAGCTAGACTATGCCCAAAAAAAGACAGACAAATATAATCAGAGCTGTGGTACAATATAAAATTTGGAATCCGTGGCTACGTCCAACAGCAGTAGCCTACTGAGTTCCATGGCCCATGCATTTCATCATCTATGCTAAAAATCACTAGAACGATCCACGGTGCCATCTTGGCATAAGCCAGTTCGCACTCCCGTAACTTCTGGACACAGTTCAGGATCTAGTAGGAATCAGGCACCAACAGCCAGGCTGGATGCAGCCACACTATGCTAAACACTAGGACAGTGTAATAGCATCAGTGTGGCCAGACTGTGCCAATGGGCCTCAGGGCCAGAAAATAGGTGCTGCTGTTACTTCATAGTACAGATTCAGCTGTATGACCAGAGACAAGCCTAGGACTCTTCTGACTGGAAGAAAGGACACGGAGTCCAAAACTATGAAAGTGAAAAGTGCTAATGGAGTTAACAGAGTGATTATTTGCTACTTTCTCGTAAGTGCTCGGGACAGTGCAGTGAAACAATCAGGCAACAGGTTTAGATCAAAGTCTTTTTTCAAACAATAAATAATAAAGTGCTACAGGAAACATCCTATGCAAAATATCACCAAGCATATAAACCTGGTTTAAAACACAACTGGACAAATTCATGAAGAGTTAATCAAGAAGACGTGAATGAATGGCTGCAATCTCTAGTTCGTGGGGAATGGAAGCTGAGAAGGTATGTGACATATGTGACAGTATGTCAGGGAATGGATCTGCCTGTTCTGGTTTTTCACTCGTTCGTTGGGCAACCAGTACCGGCAACCACCAGAATATACTGACTAGAGTCACACCTTTGGTCCAACCTCATGTACTTTTTCTTACTGCCACTCTTCTGTGACTATCCTGTCTAGCTTATCCACCAAGACACTAGCCATTCTTAGAAGTTTTGTAAGATGGAATGCAAATCTCATTTCAATTTTGTATCAACCCATGATATTCCTTCTAGAAATCCTAAGGAATTTTCAGAACCTTAGTCAATGATGTCTATCAAAGAAAATGCTTCCCAAGAAGGCGCAGAATTTCTAATGATAGATGGTTGCCCCAGCAGCCACTGAGCAGCCTAGAAGAGGCACACTGAAGGACTCTGGAGAGAACAGTAGACGCAGTTACCTCCGTGTCCATCGTAGACTGAGAACATGGCTGTTTCACTGTCCAGCTCGGGTATGCAGTTGTGAGCATCCTGAAAGAGAGAGCAAAAGTCTGGAATGACACAGATTGCACTAGAGCCCTGCAGAGAAGTGGGAGAAAGGAGCAAGGAGGCTATGAGCACTGACACAGGGATTCTCAAACCCGGAGGGAGAGCAAGAACAGTAAGAAAGCCTCCTCTCGTATTCTCAAAAGCTTACCTGATGAGCACTCATCTTCAAAGAGGGGGTACGGATCTTTAACATTACGATGCGCTCTGTGCTAGAGCAGTAACTCAGCCTTGTCACCATGCAACTGTACTGGAAACCCCTTCAGATCCTCAGCACAACAACTCTAAACACAGCCAGGCTCAAGTTAGAATCAAATCCCCCTGCTCACAGTACTTGTAAGGCCTGTGTTACTGTAGTAGCTCACGGTCCTTAAAGAACACGAGGCAGCAAGCTGTGCTCTATTGCACAAGCCGGTACCTAGGCTGAGGGCCGTCTAGCTGAACATAACTACAGCAATACAGGTTATACTGGTACCAATACACAGGCAACTTCCCCCACGCAGACAGATGCAGCTGGCTCAGGGTCACCTACGGAGTCCGGCCATTCCCACAGACACTCTCTTCCCAAGTTCTTGCCAGACAAGAGCCATGCAAACCGAAAAGCCACTCTGATGCACTGACAAGGTCCAATACAAAGCCTCCTGACCTCATGCTTTCAACCAGCCCCAGGCTTTGCCGCTGCCTGTCCCGGCGAACATGGTCACAGACCGCAGCAGTTGTCCACCTGGACAGCCCGATGAAAGGCATCCTTGCAGGACACAGGATTACCACATCCAGGGAGAACAGCTGGGCTGGAAAGCCTTCTCGTCGGACAAAGGCTCCTTCTTGCCATGTGGGATGCCCCAGGAAGGCACTGCTGGCCTCAGGCACAGCTACCTGACAAGCAAGGCAAAGCACCTGGCCCCTCTCAAGTGTCTTTTAAACAGTGAAGCAAAGGACAAGCAACCAGTCAACTAACAGTGCAAAACCCAAAGTACGATCCAGGTATCACTTCCTAAGGTAAGACATGCATCTTGGCTCTGGCAAACTGTTCGGAAACCTTGAGAATCTCCAGGGGCAAACCGGAGAGAGCGTGTGTCCCAGGGGCGTCCTGGGCTTAAATACCAAACCGCATCCAGCCTTTCCCGGTGCATGCTCCACAACTACAAAGATCAACCACGTACAAGCTATATACACTGAGCAGCCTTTCTCTCCACAAGGTCTCACAGGAACAGCAGACTTCGAAGGCGATGCCACCCAGATTTTACAGCCAGGTGCCTGACCTCTTTCACCCTGTGGGTAAGCAAACCGAACTTGGCTATTCCAATGCAAAGCCTAGAAATGATGCATGGACCGAAGCTTTCTCTTAAACCCTCCCCCTGCCTGACTAATCTCCTAACATTCCTTAAAGTTAAGCCCTAACGTACCAACTTACGCATCCCACATGCTTTTGTTCAACAACAATCATGGGATATTTTAAACAACACGATCTAGTTTCTTTGCTGCAGTTCAAGTTAATCACCTTAAATGTGCTACAGTTGCCCCAAAACACTGTGCCTACTCCAAGGCAGCTGGTTCAAAGATTTGGATGTGTCCATATTGCCAGCCATAACGCAAAATTTCTGTATACACACACAGCCACCCCTGCAGCACGGCCAAGCAACTGCTGAGCTCTTCTATTTTTTTATTGTAGGACTCCTTGGATAGAGCTCTTCGCCCTCTGGAGTCTCACAATCTTGTAAGAGAACTCCGTTCCCCTGCAATTTTTATCAAGTGCTAAGGAAAACAGAAGAGAGGTTCTGGGTTTATGCAGCACTTAGTGCAACAGAACTCCTGACGCTGCGATGAAAATGGTGTATGAACAGGCAAATTATAATCTTAGTTGAAAATGAAAAAAAGGACTCTGAATTATAAGGTAGGATATTTAACCAGAGAGCTCACTGGAGACAGCAAATGAAAATAAGAATATGCAAAAAACCACTGTTTTATGCCCACTGTTCAGAGCATTTACAGAAGCTAGTGAGACAGCAAAACCACAACAAAGTAACTGGGATAAGTCCCAGGTGATTAAACAGCAGCTTAATTAGAGCACGTAACGCAAATGCTGCTGGGGAGGAAACCCAATACTGGCAGCAAAAAACAGCCTCTCTACTCCCGTTGTACAGCGCTCACCACAACTTGTCCTGACCTCAGGCCAGGGCACTGCAGTCAAGGAGGGCAGGCAAACAAGGCCGGCACGTGTTGGTAGGAGACGGTTCAGCGCCCATGCTGCACACAGGGCTTGCTCTGCACTGCTCCAAGCACGAGTAGTGCTAGTGACTCCACAAGCCGGGCTGCACACCGGTCCACGGCACTTTCCACATGAAGAGCAGTTCTGAGAGCATCTGCTTGACCACCAAGACCACCTTGTGCTGCCAGCACAGGAGGCTGCCAGTTACGATCACCGTCCCTGCTTCCAGGCCTGGTAAGCTGTCTGCAGCCGTCGTCCTCCACGTTAACCATGATCTCACGCTCTTCAGACCAAGCACAAGCTCACAAAGCCTGGATGCCAGCTTTCTGCTATCCAGCCTTCCCCTCGAGGGTGGCGTGATTCTAGGTCTCCCCCAGCTACCCCAGTGGTTACTAGAGCAGTACTGAGAAACAGTATGTTTGAAACACCAAGCACCAAATTCAGTTGAAATTAGCAAGCAAGTTAAAAATTACAGTTAATCTGACAAATCTCCAAACTTTGAACCAAACTATTGCATTTTTTGCAGCAAGGACTTTTTCTCTGAGCCCAGGAGTGAGATGACGCTGCACACAGGGCTTGTTGGTGTCTCGGCTTGGAGATACGGTCAGCACAGCACCAAAGAGCTCAGACAGGCCCCATCCAGATACCTCCTGCACCTTTCACTGTGTCCCAGAGCACTCCTCTCTGTACCATAAAGCCATCTTCAGCTTCTCTTTTCTTACTTGCTCACAGTATCTAACACTATTGTTTTCGTATCCTTATCCTTTGGGTCCCAATCTGCCCAACACATTCCCTTATTCACAAAGCAACCTCTCTGGACTAAGAATGGATTTTCACTGAAGTATTTCTTCAGAGCCCTACCTCACTTGGGGGCTCCTAAACTGTACGTTGAAGACAACAAACAACTCCTCTACACAAATCTTTGCTACCCAGAAATGCCTGTGTCCTACCACTCGTACACACTGCGACCGGCTTCACTAACGTAATGCCTACCTAAAGCCTTAAGCGCAAACGTTTGCTCAGAACTTTCTCCAAGCCTTACAGAAGAGCAAAAGCACAATTAAACATGCAGAAAAGGAAAAAGCACAGGACAAGACACAGAGAAGAACACATAGCAGTGGAATGCAAGAAAATGCAACAGAACTGTCAAATTCTGCTCAGCTGTATGGGGAACAATACGTGTTTCTCTCCCACCACAGACTTAGAAGAAATTTGCAGCAGGTTCAACTTGTGACACGAGCACTACTGCCATCTTCTCATTTCTTGTGATAACACAGCTAAACCTCGTCTACATCAAAGTCCTCAGTACTGCTTCTGCCAACAGCGAGATAAGCCAAAGATGTTGGCTAGTGCAGAAACACAGCTGCAAGCTCTGGGTCTCATCCAATTTCCGTAAAGGTCAACAGCGGCAAGCACAGACTTCAAATAAGTGAAATTATGAGCCAATGGCCCACCTGTGGGAGGGCTACTTTAGCCCACCAGCATTATAAATAGGGGCAACTCTCTGCTCAACCTCATCCCAGCGCGCCTCCTTAAACACTTTCAGCCCCCGTGCAACCAAGGATGCCAGAACACTGCCTGCATTCAGCCTCTTACACGAGCTAATCACCTTGCAGAGATTATACTGTGCATCACCTCGTTGTTCCAGTAATGCCTCTGTGCCACCATTTCACCCCTCCAGAGGTCACCAGGATGGGCCAGCTGCGACACTATCAATCGCAGTCAGCTAAGCGCGTACATACCCTGAGCGTATGTTAAGAGCACAACCTTCCTGCCTTTTCTGCCCTGGTAACGAGAGCCCACGGTTTCACAAAGCTCTGATGCACACGGAAAGGAGGAAACACCTGGTCACTCTTTTGTCACCAGTAAGATCGCTGTAACGTTTCAGTAGCAGTAAAGCATCTCAGAGCACGGCTCACAAAACCGTATTTGCAAAATATCAATTCCCGTCGGTCTGAACGGGGCACCGCCTCCAAACTAGCCAAAGGGCTACGAACAAGAAGGCTGCTCTACCATGTTCAGAGACGACATACCCTGCGGACGGGCTGCAGGGATCGGTATTAATCCTTACCTAACTTAGCCTGTTTGCGGGCTGCCTGGAAGGGAAAATAAACCAGCACATCAGTGGTACTCACAGAGGGCGTTACACCCAAGGAACGAGCAACTGCTGGCACGGCAGAGAAGTGGTCCCGCAGCTCGACCTTGCCCTTGTACCAGCTGCTTTACAAAGCAGTTCCAAGAGGGTCCCCCACCGGGGGAGCGCGGGCAAACCCCTGGCCCCTGCAGCCAGGTGTTTATCTTGCGATAATTCATTTGCCCCACAACGAGCCCAGCCGACAGGACGGCAAAGCCAGGACGAGCTACAGGCGACGCAGCGCAGCCGAGAGAATTCCTCCAACAGATCGGCCTAGAAAACACCAGTAAGAACAGGGAGAGCGGGCAGAGACACTGACGCTTCGTCTCCGCCCGGGGCGAGCAGCAGCGATGTCGCCTGCGGATCCTCCGCTTGCCTTCGCCCAGTGCCTCGCCCACGGAGCACGCCGTCCCTTCGGCCGCTCTTCCACGCAGCTCCCCCGTGCCCCGCCGGCATTCCTCGGGCCGCGCTGCCCCCGGCACCGGCGCGACCCTCCCG